>CM021107.1:621566339-621641414 GCA_007115665.2 Sequoiadendron giganteum
TATGATTATTGTTGTTTGTCGGGATTGTCTCACAAAACACACAAAAATAAGACATGTATGTGCATTAAGGGGTCACTATATGATAAGAAAGGGCTGATTTAGTGATGAAAAGCCTAAGAAAGTGTGAAAATATTTTACAACACTTTGGAACAAGGCTTAGAAAGGGATAAAAGAGGTCCAAAAAGGTCCAAAATCCATAGGAAAAGGCGCAAAGGAGTGAAAAGTATCAAAAGATACACTTTTTGGTGACACAGAGATCTCTCAAAGTGAGTAATTCATCTTCATGTTTCATTCATGCATCTCATTCTAGCACATTAGAATAGGGTTGCATTGCATTTCATATTTCCTAGTCTTAAACACACTTAAGACTAGGGTTTATATTCACATTTACATTGAAGTTTCATTGTTTCTATCAAGGTTTGACTACCAAATTGGGGGTTTGATCAAAGCAAATCTCCCATAAGTAAATCAAGTATATACTCTATTTTGCAGGTTTGTTTACAAGTTTGGATTCAAAAATAAATTTGGAAGAGAAGAGTAGGTGTTGAAGTGTAGATTTAAACTTTGAATTCTTGAAAAAGGATAATGAGACTAATATGCCAGAAGTGGCATATGAGTCCCACTATAGCCAATTTTTCAATATTTTTGTAGTTTTAGATACCCTTTTGCCATATTTCATTTTTTTGCCTAGAAACTTTGATATGGGATTGATACACCCAGACTGGTGTATGAGTCCTAATGTGCCAAAATTCTAGGTTTTTTGGAATTTCAAAGCCTCATCCAATCTCCTTCAGGTTTTTAGGTGCACACATCTTATAGCTCACCTTTTTATTCTAATTTTCATGCATTTTTAGGTCATTTAGTGAAAGATGGCATCATATTAGGGTTAAGCATTACATCTTGCATTTCATTTGTTTTTCCAAGCCCTAGCTTGGTGGTGAACCCTTCATTAGTTTATAATGAACCCCTAGGACAACCTTATTGCAAGATCCCTTTCTTCTTTGCATATCTAAGATTGAGATCTCTAAGGTTCTCTTTGAATGAGAGTGTTTGAGTTTTGTTATTCTATCTCCCAAGCATACAACCAAACAAAATTCATCCTTTCATAATGCATTATAAGCTTGTTGACACTATTCAATCTTATTGATTATTTTTCTTGTTTTCTTTTTCAAAATTTCTTGTATTAGTGCCAAAAAATTTTTATAGCCTTGAATTAAACTTCACTACTAATGAGTATCACCTAATATTTTTTTCCCTTTAAATTTATCTTGGTATGTGGTACATTCATTATGAGTGTTACCTTTAGAGGATTTACCATGAGTCCATCTTTGCATATAATGTGTCAATGTAGTGAACCAAATTGTACTTCAAACACATGTTTCTTTAAATTTGGTGAAAATTATAGGCATCTACATATTCCTAACATTAAATGAAGTACTTGAACATGGTCATTTAGTAATGCATAGATTGTCCAACCATCTGGGCAAACTTCTAATAAATAATGAATAAATTTTTTAAATGCATTGATCATGATTCAACTTAATACTACTAGTGGATTTTTTATACTAAATGGCATTATCGTATACATAAAGGATCCCTATTCTATCATAAATTTTATTTTGAGTTGATCTTCTTCTTGGATCTTGACTTGACGATATTTGGAGAACCCATTAGTAAATGAATATTCTCCTCTTTTAGTAATAGTTTCTTATATATCTTATGCAAATGGTGTGGGGAAAGGGTCATGAGAAAAAGTTTTATTGAGTTCCTTAAAATAAACACATATTTGTTTATCATCAATATTTTTTTTAAACTACCATTGGGCTATTCTAATCATCATCATCTAATGGTTAAATTATGCTTATTTGATGCAGGAGCATTTCAGCGAATGCACAATCAACATTGATAAAAAAAATCAATTGGATTTTGTTGTTTTGCTTTTGTTTTTCCTTCTTTGCACAAAGTTCATTTTGATTTCGGTTGTGTTTGTCGGAGATTGGTTGACATTATTGACACTGATTGTCAAAATGTCATGCATCCAATTTTAACTTTGAATAAGTATTTTTTTTTAATATTTGATAGATTTAATTTCATTTGTTTCATCTTGCTCTCGATACAACTCGATGAGTCAAGTCATAAATGGCAGGATGAGGAATTGAAGGGTCGGCAAGCAAACAAAAGTGAAAATTGAAAATGAAGATTTAAATTAAACAAAATTAAAAGGGGTCGATTTAAAAATGCAGAGGACTTGACTGAGGGGCATCGATACAGTTTGATGGAGGAAGACCATTCAAATACTATCGAAGGAAAATGAAGTGAAAGAAAGGGGCACCAGAGAGAAAGAGTGGGGGAGTCGGCTAGTTTGGAGGAGAGGTAGTGCAACTGTGCAGGAAGAAGAGAAGACTATGAACTGTGCAGGAAATATGGCACGCCACCAATTGTGGGTGTAGCGGCCGCAGGAAGTAAGAAAAGCCAACGGGGTGCCAACTCTGGACGTTGTAGGAATATTAACATCGTTTGAATTTATATTATATTAAGATTGAGTGCAGGCCACGCCCCTGTAGAGATAGACAAGAGGAAATAGTTGCATCGGTTGGTAGAGAGGGAGGTGAAGAGTCTTGCAGGTCGTGAAAGAGAGGAATACGCACAGTCATGTAGCAAGGTCGTGGGTAGAAGATACAAAGGAAGAAAAGTAATAACTTACGCAACAAAAGAGGAGACACAGAGTACTGGTCGCAGTTGATAAAGAAGAGAGGCATACAATTCAAAGGAGAGAGGGCAGGTCGAGCCCATTTAAAGGAGGTCACTTTCAAAGACCAAGAGAAAATGGCACGAGATAAGTAGGGACGCTACCACTCAAAATAATGAAAAGTTGTTAAAGATTGAGAAAATGAATAAAGCTGCACAGCAATAAGGGGTCTTTGCAAGGAAGAAATTAGAGGAAGAAAAGTGGTGCACTATGGTAATGTGAGGAAGACGAAAAGAGGCAGCACAACAGAGGCCATAAATAGAGATGGGGCTGCTCAAGTAGAGGAGTGGAGCCAACACATTTAAATTAATGGTGCATCACAGGAATTGAATTGGGATGAGTTGAGACAAAGGTAATAGAATAGAGAAATTGAATTATGCAGATTACATCTATATATGCAGAATAATGAAATTTGGTTAAATTTGTCATCGATGTATTATGAAAATAGAGTTAAAAAGAAAATTGTATGAGATCCGGCTGAATGGATTATTGAAAATTTGAAATTGTCACCATCATTCTTTGTAGAGCTTTTGAAATTACTTTCTTTTGACAAATGAAAATTTCAAAATAATTAATGGTTTTTTCGCAGCAAGTTTTAAATATTTATTGTGAGGTGTCAGGTTCTAAGAACATGGACATAATACAAGGTACCTTGGTATACACTTTGGAGTAGGGTTACATTTCATGATATGTGGAATTGGTTTATCAACAAATTGAAAATTAAAATATTTAATTAGAGAAACAGATTCTTGTTTTTAGTTGGTAAAATACAAATTACAGACAGCATAATTCTAGCCTCACATGTTTATTACTCCTCATGTTGGATGCCCTCTAAAAAAGGTTATGAGGACTTAAACAAGCTCATTCACCAATTCTTGTGGTCAAAATGGGATGGAAAAATGGGTTTTAGGGCCTCCTCTTGGCTCCATTATATATAACCTAAGTGCAAAGGGGGTTAGGCCTTTTAGATCTCAGAACACAAGGGATTTGCTTATATGCTAAGTGGATAATTAGAGTTGTGTTACGAGAAGAACCATGGAAAAATCTGGCATGTCATCATATTATGGTGGCTGCAATGAACAACATGTGGTAGAATGTGGGATGGTTGGATAAAATTATGCTTGCTCAATTTTTTTGTGTTAAAGTCTATTTTACCTTGCAATCTATATGGAAAGCTTGGCAACAAACCTGCAAGTTTTTAAATTGTAGAGGGGACTCCTTACAGTGTGGTTTAAGCTTTTGTACCTCTTCTATTTGGTGGAACAATCTGGTTCATATCATGGACAACCTCTGGTTGTCTCCTTTTCTTAAAAAACCCTATATATATTCAGAAAAGGAGTAAGATAGTTTAGTGGCATATGAAATTTTGATTCCTTAGATTGGGCCAGTTGGCAAGATATCAAAAGTGTCCTTAATTGAAACTACACACTTAAGATTTTCATGGCTTTTGTGAAATCATTAGTTCCTACAGAGTTCCTAATAAAAATATACACTTCTTTACATTGCAATTTCTTCAAGGACTGGTTGTGGATTGAACAATATCCTTTCTTATGGTTCCCTTTGAAGAAGATCTACTTTAAGCTTCTTTTGAACATTAAATTGAATTCAAAACTTAACTAAAAATGGAGTTGTAGTTTCCAAGAAAGGAAATGGAGAAGACTTAGTGCTCAAATTTTGAAGTCCAAGATAGAGGCTAATACTCAAATTGTGGCATGGAAGATCTTACACCATAAGTTGCTTGTATGGGATAGATTAAAAGATCTCAAGATACAATCAGCCAAATGTTTGTTCTATCAATGGAATAAAAACATAAAACATATTTTTTGGGATTTTTTTAAAGCAAAAAAAAAAGAAATATCATGCTTAGTCAATTCCATGTCATGTTTGATCATGCATTACATTGGAAAGAAGCAATTTTTGGTATTAGACTTCATAAAAATATTTTTGTTGATACTATGAGGCAACGTATTCCATTACATTTATGGAAAAGTAGATGTTTAGCAATGCTTTTTAATCAAATTTTACATTAGCAAATAGACATTCTAAAGTTTTACTCTGAAATCATGTTCCAATTCATTGTTCTATGTTCTCCGTGGAGGTGGAGGCACAAAGGATAGAAACACACATCTAGAGGTGATTAAGCATCATTTCTTACAACTTCATAGAGGGGAGCTCCATGGTTCCAAACATATCCAAAATTAAGCTTAAAATGTAAATACCCCATTTTAATGTACTTCTTGAGTTCCTTTCTATATTGCTAGATGTTAGCTTCCTATTGGAATACTGTAATTGTGACAATTATGCATGTTGTAGTGCCCCTCCGTATTGGCCTTCCTAGGCATTTGAGTAAGTGTTTGTTTGTGATTTCATTTTTTGACGATGTTGTTCATCAGTATTCCATTTTGTTTGGTATCGTTTTGTTTTATATCATTCATTTTAAGTGTTCATTTTTAATGTGTTAATTGTTGATTGTAATGTGTTATCGTTATTGTTAATTAGTTAATTTAATTTAATGATGGGTATTATTATTGTGAAAAATAATTTAATTAAGCATTAATTTTAATTAGTAAAGTGATTTGGGAAATTACCAAGAATCTAATTAGATATTAAATTAGTTGCAAATTTAGATGTTTGTAGATTTAAATAAATATTATTTTAATTGTCCATATTAAATATTTTAAATAGAATAATATTTTAATCATAATATTGCATTATTTAATTATGGATTTATTCAAAAATAATCAATAAATATTTTGTTAATTATTATAAATAAAAAGGGGATATATATATATATATATTTAATTTAAATAAAATGACATTAGATTAAATATTTAAAAAAAAAAAAAAAAAAAAAAGGTGACAGTTATTACGGGATGGAAAGAATTCATAAATTAAAGCTTGGTGGAGTTAGGTGGAGGATTTTTCTAGACGTAAAGATTACCCTCCAAGTGTTAAAACAAAGAAATGTGAATTGACAGTGGAGGAAAAGAGTTTAGAATTTACTTTGTTTTTGGTTGTTATCGAAAACTTTTAGAAAACTCATCTTTAGTTTTTGGGAATGGGGTGAAGGATGATCGGAAATTGAAAAAGAAAATGGTTTTCCTAGGGAGGCTCTAGTAAAATTTAAGAAGAATTTACCAAGAGGATTTAAGAGAATGTTTACATATATTGACTCAACTCTCACACCACCATCAAACATTTTCTAGGTCTATGGTTTTACTTTTCTAAGAATTTAATACATATATATAGTCTTTGCTTTGGGGTTTCATTTAGCTTCAATTTTATATTTATTTTAAAACGTAGATATATATTTATAAACAATAGATGTATGTGTGTAAATTTGGATCATTACCACGGCTTGTAAACATATATGTGTATTATTTCATTGAAAATGTAGGCATTGCTATATTTTTATTATGTGCTAATTATTTTAATCCAACAGTAGGTTTTATCATATAAGATTTAAAATAGGTTTATTTACATACATTATCCCATTCATTTAAACATGGTTGTTTGAGATAGTAGCTTAGGTTAAAATCTAGGTGTATTTATATAAATATAAAATATATATGATTATATCCTTCAGTGGAAATGAATTGTTTTGCTACTGTGTAAGTTGTATTTTCAGTTAGTATAAAATAACCGTACGTAAAGGTATATGTGTGGTATTTTATAAATAAATATTTTGTGAGTTTTAAACCTAGGGTTGTTTAATTAATTCGGTTAAATATAATTATTTTATGGATTAAAATTAAAGAGTTGCATTTTTAGAAAATATGAGTAAATGTAGTCTTTTTTTTTATATTAAATATTTAAGTAAATATCCTTTAAGAGAATTAGTTAATTAAGTTAAGTTAAAAAGAAAATATAGAATTTAGGAGATAATGCTTTCAGAATAGAATATAATTTAAAAGGATATTAATTCTGAAGTAAGTTAATACCTCAAAAAAAGTGGTAATTAAGATGTAAAGAAATTAATATTCATTATTATTTTATTGAGAAGTTAAATTTGAAAATATTGATTTACTTTAAGAAGTTAAAGTGAATAGGTAAATTTGGAAATACTAATTTATAAGGAAATCAATATTCATTACTATTATTTTTATTGAGAAGTTAAATTTCAAAATACTGATTTACTTTAAGAAGTTAAAGTGAATAGGTAAATTTGGAAATACTAATTTATAAGGAAATCAATATTCATTACTATTATTTTTATTGAGAAGTTAAATTTGAAAATATTGATTTACTTTAAGAAGTTAAAGTGAATAGGTAAATTTGGAAATACTAATTTATAAGGAAATCAATATTCATTACTATTATTTTTATTGAGAAGTTAAATTTGAAAATACAAGAAGTTACTGATTTACTTTAAGAAGTTAAAGTGAATAGGTAAATTTGGAAATACTAATTTATAAGGAAATCAATATTCATTACTATTATTTTTATTGAGAAGTTAAATTTGAAAATATTGATTTACTTTAAGAAGTTAAAGTGAATAGGTAAATTTGGAAAAACTAATTTACTTTAAGAAGTTAAATTATTTTAAGGGAGTCTAAAATGAAAACTAACTCCTTTAGTAACCTCCTTTTTAAAGCGACAAAAATATTTATAAAGTTATTAATATGAGTAATATTAAGTAATTTCATTAATAATTTTATCAATAAAGTTAGTAAGATGTTAATTTGTATTGATTTATTAATGACTCTTTTAATTTAATTAGCAAAAAAATAATTTAAATAGAATTAATTCTATTTGGAAAATGATTAATATTATTGGATGAATAGAGATAGTAAATTAGTGGAATGTTATTATTTGTCAAATATAAATGTTCTTTTGTAAAGGGGTTGTAAGAGATTGACTCCTTATGGTCACATAAACAAGTTTTTATTTAATGATATTAAGACCTCATGGAAAAGTAAGGATTTAACGGATTATTCTAGCAAGATGTTCCATGAGATCTAATAGTTGGTAAGTAATTAGAGTTTTCTTGAATTATAATCTTTTAATTTTGATCAAGTAAATAACGTATTATAAGGTTGAGCTCATTCCCAATCTTTAGTTTGAGATTTTGGATGAATTGATATTGCTTGTTTGATTTTCCGTCGTGTCTATCTTGGATGTTCTGTCATTTGGCTCTGCTATTAGATTATTGTGTTCGATCTTGCATGAAGATGATAACCTTTTTAAAAAAAAAGTGTTGGCTTCTAATTTTGTTGTGTTTATGGGTTTAAGTGGGTTTGATCTAAAATGTTAGTTGTTAGGGTATCATGTGGGAGAAAATTGAGGTCTCCTTTGGATGCCCTATTTGATGAATTTACTGTTGATATTGCACTTATTTATATTAGCCTTATTTGAGTTCAATATTTCATAAAGATGTTGCTACTATTATTCTACACTTATCATTTTGTGAGTACTCCTTTTGTGTTATTTCTGATTGAGAAGACTTTGTACAATGACTTTCTCTTAGTCATATTTTGAGATGATTGGGAGCTCGAAATGTTGAATTAAATTTTGTGGGAAATTATGGATTTTCGGTATTTTAGGCTTCCAAAGGCAAAGCAGAAACTTGAATTGTATTGATTTTCTACAGTTGGGCCTTTGTAATTCATTGATCTTATTTCTGATTTTGAGTTCTTGTGGGTGTTACCTTGTATCATGGTGTTGAATTTGATGTGGCTTTGAGTGATATGGTTCATGCCTCACACGTGCATTCGTTTATGGATTTTATGTTTGGTACACCCCTAGTGGTTGTGAGTCTTATTTTTTAAATTTGTTGGGGAGGGTGGCTCTTCTTGGGGGTCGGCGCACAAAGGGGCTGTCAAGATAACCCATGAAAGAGTTGGTTAAACAAGTGAAAACCTAATAAAATAAACTAGTGGGTTTGGGCAGTAACACATTAATTAAGATAGTAAGATACCTCATCCACGCCGTTAGTGCTTTCAAAGACTAAGGATGCGCTGAGAAGGTCGTGGTTGGCAAGATCACTACCTCATCCTCATGAGAGGCTAGTGGTCCTGCACGTGTCACCCTATGGGGTCGACGCCCAGTGAGAGGCAGTCAGGATAACCATAGATGGGGGCCGGCGCCTAGTGAGAGGCAGTCAGGATAACCCATGATAAGACCATGCGATGACACTCTCCCATAGTACCTATTTATTTTCCCTTGTTTGGTTGCCTCTGGGAGTGTTGTTTGAATTGTTGATGTTCTTGAGGCAATTGTTTCTTGGTGTTGTTGTTGAAGCCTCCAAGTTCTATCTTTTAGTTTTGCACACATGTCTCATGGCAACTTGATTGATGTTAATGAAAGGTGCCCTTGATATTTATTGTTGGTTGAAATTGGGTTTTTATTTGAAGGCTTTGGGATCCTAGTGTTGTTGGCACCTCTTATGGTTATTTAGTGTTGATCTATAATTTTGGCATTTGGTTTTGTTGGAATTTTCATTATTTTGTTGTGGCTATGTGATGGAAATGTTATGGGTTGTTATCTTATATTGTTGTTATCCTTGTTGTGGAGTCCGGTTTGCAACTGGTTCATTTGACTGTTTTGGTTAAGGAATGGGGATCTTTCTTGTCAACTCCTAGCACGGGGGGTGGTCTTTCAGGTCCACGTGGTCAGGTGGAATGTGCTATGCACCCCATTGGGTCCCCAGTCTGAGTTCGTGTTGATGCAGGTGATCTAGAACTCCACCTTAGTTCTATTGTACCATGTTAATTTATGTAACATTCTTGTTTTTGATGTATCTTTTTCCTCTCCCTGACAAGATGCTCATGTACTCTTGAAGTGATGTAATGTACTCCTAAAGTGATGTAATGTACTTCTGAAACGGCTATAATGTATTATTTTACCTTTGTAAACCTTTTGTGGTAGTCTTTACCTAATGTGTTGTATCTATGGAAATATACTCCACTACTGTTATTTGGAACTATGAATTGAAATGTAATAAAATGTTATATATATCTTTTCATTCCTTTTGATCATGGATGGTTGTATGTTATCTTTATGTAATCTAGATTTATTCATTATCATTATGTATTAGTTTAGGATTTTGTGATGTCATCATGTGTACCCCAGAGGATGTAATGTTATTTGTAATCATATAATTGTCTTATACGTAATCTAAGTTCATGTTCATCTTATGTATTGTTCTACTTTCAAAAAAAAAATTATGCGGTAATTGGTTATCCTTTGGGGTTTGCACAATGGGGCGTCACACATGTTGGTATCCTCTATAAGTTTTTTTTGTAGTGTTGTATGTTAACACTAGCTAGACTACTATTATTGTAATAACTTGTGTATGTTGGTCTACATTCTAAGTTGTTGATCTTTGTTGTCTTCCTTTCTTTCATAGTCCTTTTCTAGAATGCCATTTATTCTATTTGTAATATTTTTATATAGCTTTGTTCAATACAAAAAATTATAATTAATGTTGGTTTCAAGAATTTTGAGATCATGAAATTGTGTTTGAGTTGTGTGAGAGTTTTCCATCTGTATCACTATTGCTAGAATATTATCTATCTTTGTTTTAACCTTTTTCTTCATTTTTTTGTTTAATCAATATGAGCATTTCTTTATTGCTTAAATTCCTTGTTTAAGTTTAATTAGCATGAATTTATCTTTTTTTAATTCTTTTAAGGTCTATAAGTGAGAAAGGAAATAGATTTTTATTATTTTTAACAATTTCTACAGCTTGCATCACCTCATTTTCCTTCTAATAGTCTCATATTTTTTCCAATTTGGTACTAATATTAGTTTTAGTGTTTTTATCACGTTTTCAATCAATAATTATAATATTTAAATTTTTGGGGGGCAGGTTTAGATGTTATTGTCCTTTCACCCTCCTTAACTTCAATATTCAAGTGTTTTGGATGGGGCTTTCATTATTATTTATTTTATTATTATCTTGTGTTTTATAACATCATATATTTTAGTGTTGTCCACTCTTTTCCATGTTCATTCCATGAGTCTCCATATTCCTTCTAAAATTGTGGGGTATCAATATTTCTTCTTATAAATTGATCATATCCTAGTGTTCTTTTGTAGGTATGAAGATAATGTCCCTCATTTTATATACTTTGTTACTAATGATTTTGTCATTATTAAAGAATGAAAATTCATTGAAAAAATATTCAAGATCACTTTATCGTCCCTCATCTTTTCTTATTTTACTTGGTTAATGTAAAAGGTTCTGGAAATTTATGTGGGTTTCTAATAAAAATTTTTAATGTATAATCTTTCATGATATTCTCTACACTTTATCATATCCTAAAAATAATACTTGTGTTGTTCTAATGTTTTGGTACCATCATATTTAGGAATAAATTCATAGTCACCCTTTATGGTTAGATATCTTGATTGTATTAAGACTATGAGGCCTTTCTATGTAGGAATATTGGATTTACATTTGTTCCAATAGCATTCAATTGATAATATATATCAATGCACGTTGTAATGCATCTAATCTTAAGTCTTATCTATCAAATGTTATTTCCATGTTTTAAAAGTAGGATATTAGGTCATTAAATCTTAATACCCTGGAAACTAAATATGAGGTAAGCCACTCCAAGTTTGGTTTGATCATTATTAAATTTTAACAATAGGAGTTGAACTAGTAGTGGACAATTTGTGTATTATATATAGCTTTGGATATCTATATTTGTGGTAGAATTTAGTATAATTCTCCCTATCTTGCATAGACTAAAGACTTTCCTTGTTCCTAATATCTTCTTAGATTGAATTTTTATTTCACCTTTCAACCAAGCATCTATTACATTCTCAATATTTGTGTTATAATTACTACTATTAATATAAATTTCACTCCAAATTTGGATCATCAAATTATTCTAGTTTCAATTTTTTTTCTAGGATATAGTTTGCTCTAGTTTCTTCTTCGTAGTAATCTCTCACTACTTCCTCCATGTATACATTACTCATTTTATTGTTTAAGGGTATATGTACAAACCTATCATTTTCTACAAAAGGAAATTCCTCTCTCCTAGATTCAGTAATGTTGTAACAAATTACAAACAATTGTAGACCTAAGAGGGGATTGAAGGTGTCAAAGGGTTCCATCATTTCCATTACTTCAAAATCATTTTTTTTAATGTTAACCTATACATTCTTCCATGCGATCATTATACCTATGGATGACCTACTAAACTAATATTTTATGGGGTGTTTGTAGACACCTAAATCTATCAAGACCTAACCACACCTGATTTTACCCCATCTTAGCTAATTAAATAAATATTTATTATATTCTTAATTCATCCTTTACCTTTATCCCTAACCCTTAATTAAACAAATTTACTAATCATATTTTTAACTTCTTATAGATGTTGGAGACCTGATTTGAATCTCTACATAGTAAAGTAAGTCATTTGTATAGAATTTGCACTTGAAAGTCATAATTTTTTTTCAAAACTTCAAATTCTTATAGCTTTTGTACTTGATATCCAAGTTTAGAATTCTTTTTGAATTATATTAGAAAAACATAAGGAATTCATTTGTAACACGGATTTGGTTAGTTGGAGAGGTTTTTATTTCTAATCTTCTTCAAGTGTAGTCATATTTGTTAGTGCAAGTATTTTTTGTAAAAATATTAGCATATTTATGTTGTAGCTATATTTGTCCAAGGCTCTATCATTTGACTAGTCTTAGTTGCATAATTATTTTCTAAATGTTAATAAAATTTATTTTTTCATGTGGGTAAATGTATCAAAATGGGGGACCAAAAGGGAGTCTTAAGTGGCGATTTTTTGTTTTTGTTTTTGATTTTTTTTTTTGAAGAAAGTTATGCTCAAAATCTAAAGACCCAATAATTAAAAGAGTCATATTAATCTAAATCTACTTTCTAAACTATATATATACTTTTAAAGTGGTGGAGATTAATGGCTTCAAATAGGGGGAGAAAATGTGCTTCTATTTTTGTGAAAAAACATAACATAGCATCTATTGTGCCCCCCCTAAAATGCTAACCTTTTTTTGGTAGTAAAAAAATCATTTGGATAAAAAATTAGCTAACATTATGTAGTTTAGGCTTGATTTTTTGCTAATTTTTTAATGAATATGTAATTTTTTACTAATTTTAAAAGTGGGCACATCTTGAAAAATTAAAAAATTGAGTGTGCACTCCTAATTTTTGGAAACTAATACAAAATAAAAATAATAATTAATGTATAAAAAATAGTGTTTGGTTTGTGAAAATTTAAGTTGTTTCATATTTTGATGAATGGGTAAAAAATGAAAACAAAAATATTATATGGAGGGTTTTGATAAAAATAGAGAAACTAGCAAAATAAATTAAAGATCAAAATCGTAACATATTTGGAATGTAGAAAAAATTACATGGTTAGAAAGATGAGAGATATTTCAATATCTGTTGTGGTGTTCTTTAAACTTAACTTTGAAAGATGTGCAAACCTAATGGAGAGCATGCTAGAGATTGTACCATTGTTTTAGAAATCATAGAAAACATGTATGTGGGTGCCGATATGAAAATGCCAAAATCTGGGTTGGATTCCAAAGGAAAACCCAACCATAAGGGTTGTAAATCCCTAAGGTAGATAATAACACAAATGAGTTATAATGTGTTCAAATTTATGTGAAGAAAAAATGACCTTTCGCTTGCCGTTCGTCCATCCTATCATATCTACTTATCTCTATCTCACCTCTCTCTCCCTATCACTCTAAATATTTATATATCTCTCTACAATTTTTTCCTCTCTCTTTCCCTCTCTACTTCTCATGATCTCACCTCTCTCTCCCTATCCCTCTAAATATATCTCTATCTATCTCCCTTTCTCTACCTCTTTATCTCTCTCCCTCTCTCCCAAATTCTCTAAACATATCTCTCTACCTCTCACTCTCTCCATCCTCTACTCTCTCTATGTCTCTCTTTAGATCCTTATACTCTATCCTTCTCCCTCCCTCCTTGTCCCCCATATCTCTCTCTCCTATCTTTTTATTTCTCTACCTCTCTTTATCTCATTATTTCTCTTGCTCAAGCCCAAGAACTATCTATACATCTCCCTTAATCCCCCATTCCCTCTTCATCCCTCATTAGGATCTCCCTCTCTCTCCCTCTCTCTCATTTCTCTCTCTCTTTATCTATCTCACTCTCTCTATCCCCCAATATTTAGACCTATATTTGTGCTTCTCCCTCCCTCCCTCCTTCCCTCTCTAGTTCTCTCTATCTCACCTCTCTCTCTCCCTTCCTATCTTTTTCTCCCTTTCTCTACCATTCTCTCTATCCCACTCTATCTCATACACTTTAGACTTATATCATCACCTCTCCCTCCCTTACTCCTTCCCTCTCTACTCATTATCTCACCTCTCTCTCCCTATCCTTCTAGATATATCTCTTTCACTTTATCTCTCTCTCCCTCTCTCTCCTCCCTATCCCTCTCCCTTTATCTACCTCTATCTACCTCACACTCTCCCCCTTGAGTTCTCGACTTATCCCTCTACCTCTCCTTCCTTCCCTCCCTCCCTCTCTAAACCTCTATCTATCTACACCAATATTTCTAACTCCCCTCATCTCTACTTCTCTATCTTCCTCTCTCTTTTTCTCATCATCTCACTCTCTCTCCCTAAAGATTTAAGCCTATTTTTCTACCTCCTCCCTCCCTTCCATAGTTCATATCAGTTTGTCCCTCATTATACATCTCTCTCTACCTCTCCCTCCCTCTCTCCTATTCTCTCTCTTTGTCCCTATTTAGATCCTTATATCTCTTTGGACCTATATCTCTACTTCTCTCTCTCTCCATATCTCTCTCTTTCTCTAACTCTCTCTTAATCTCAATATTGTATCTCCCTATATCTCAATATCTATCTCTCTACCTATCCCTCCATCGTTGATTTCCCCTCTCTCTCTCTCTTCCCCCTTTCTCTCCCTTTCTCTATGGCACTCCATATCTCTTGTGAGCTCTAGAACTATATCCCTACTTATCCCTGCCTCCATCCTTCACTCTTTAATTCTCTATATCATCTCTCTCTCTATCTTTTTCTTTCCCTTCTTATCCATATCCCTTTATCTACTTTTTTCTTTCTATCTCACTCTCTACCCTGAGCTCTAGAATTATCTCTATGCCTCTCCATCCCTCCCTCCTTCTCTATTTTTTATCCCTCTTTAGACATATCTCTCTCTAAATATCCCTCCCTCCATCCTTCCCTATATACTCTTCATCTCACCTCTCTCTCCCAATCATTCTCTATCTATTTCTCTATCTCCCTCCCTCCCCATCCTTCTCCCTTTCTCTACCTCTCTGTACCTAAAAAATTATCTCCCTTGAGCTCTATAATTATAACTGAGACTAGGCTTGGTCACTACTCTCTCCCAATCAGTTTGTCTTGGTAATAATTTATACTAGGCTCGGTCACTACCAACCCATAAAAAAGGTGTATTTTGTTACAACACACTTAGGTCTATTTCAGGACCAAAAAGTGGAGTGGCCACTTTTTGGCCCCCATCTTTGTGCACTTACCCCTCTCCTTTCTCTACCTCTCTCTCTATCTATCTCTCTTTCCTTGTATATCTATGCCTATCTCTCTACCTCTATTTTCCACCCTTATTTTCTCTCTCTCTCTCTCTCTCCTTCCATCCTCATCTCTCTCACTTTCTCTACCTCTTTCTATCTCATTCTCTCTCCCCCAAAATCTATACTTATCTCTCTACTTCTCACTCCCTCTCGCTTTCCCTCTCTCTTTATTTCTATTTACACCTCTCTCTTCCTCTCATTGCCTATCTCCAACCTTCCCTCTCTACATAGATGTCTCTACCTCACCTCTCGCTATCTCTATCTCACCTATTTCTTTCCCTCTCACCCCCAAGATTTCTTTCTCAACTTGCAACCAGTAACCATAGTCCAGTACATACTAGTTTGGAGTCTTCCATTCCAAACTTCTTCAACATCTCTTTGACATAATTTGATTGTGAAATGAATATACCTTTATTTGTTTGATTGATTTGAAGCCCAAGGAAGAAATTCATCTCCCCAAACATAGACATCTCAAACTCTTTATACATCTCTTTTGCAAACTTCTTGCACATGTAGCATCATCCCCTCAAAAAATTATTTCATCAGTATTCACAACTACAATCGAGATTCTATCTTTTTAAACCTTAAAGTAAAGATTACTATTTTTGGTACCTTTATTGAATCATTTATGTATCAAATACTTATCCGACCTTACATATCAAGCTTTGGGAGCTTGCTTCAATCCATAAAATTCCTTCTTCAATCTGCAAACCATATTAGGTTTATCTAATAACTAAAATCCTTTTGTTTGTTCCATATATACTTATTTTGATTCTCCATTCAAGAAAGTAGACTTTACATCCATCTGATAAACTTTGAAATTTGTATGTGCTACAAAAGCCAAAAACATCTTGATAGCTTCCATTCTTGTCACTAGGGTAAATGTCTCTTCAAAATCTATTCCTTCAACTTGTGAATAGCCCTTCCACACAAGCCTTGCCTTTTTTATTACCACTTTTCCATTCTCATTTAGTTTGATTTGGAACACCCACTTAGATCCCATTATGTTTTTTTTTTTGCAAGTCTTGGGACAAGTTCACAAGTCTAATTTTTTTCAATTTGTTGTAGTTCCTCTTCCATAGTCTTTATCCAATGTTCATCTTTGCATGCCTTAATCATTGTTTTAGATTCAACTTAAAAAATTAAACAAAAATTTACCTCTTCTTCAGAAGCTTTCCTTCTTGTTAGTGCACCTTTTATTTTGTCTTCAATGATCTATTCCTTAGAATGGTTCCTCTACACATACTTAGGGGTTCTAGGAGTCATTTTTCAGAGCTTCTTCCTGTTCTTCAAACTATACTTCATTTTCCTTAGCCTTCTCTTTTTTTCAACAATCAAGTTCATCTGATTCATATCCATCAACCTTGACACTTTCACTCTCAACAATATTTCTCAATCTTTTATTGTAGCACTGATAGGCTTTTCTTTTAGTAGAATATCCAAGGAATATTCCTTCATTAGGCCTTGCATCCAACTTTCCCAGAATTTCTTCATCTCTTCTAATATAACATTTTCTTCCAAATTCTCTTAAGTATTTAACAATGGGTATCCTTCCATATCACAACTCATAGGGATTCTTTGTGCTATTTTCATTTTCTTGAACTCCATTAAGCATGTAAATAACAATATGAATTACTTCTCTCTAATAGACTTTTGGTAGGTTTACTTTTTTATCATAGTTCTTGTAGCTTCTTGAATAGTTATATTTTTCTTTTCAACCACTCCATTTTGATGAGGAGTCCTAGGGGCAGAAAAGTGCCTCTTTATGTGATGATTCTCACCAAACATGTTAAATTCATTGGAGGTGAACTCTCCACCTCTGTTTGACCTTAAGCATTTGATCTGCATATCCATTTCATTCTCAACCATAACTTTATATACTTTAAATCTAAGGCTTCAATTTTTTATTTAAAAAAAGTAACCCATGTCTTTCTTGAATAATCATTAATAAAAAGTATGTTGAATACTTGTCAACTTGAAGAATTATTTTTCTTGTACAACCAAAAAGGTTTGTATGCACCAATTCTAGTAATCCAATAGAATATTGTTCTTTTCCTTTAAAACTTCTTCTTGTTTACTTTCCAATCTGACATTCCTTGTAGACAACATTAATAAGATTTGTAATCTTTGGAAGATCCTTCACTACTTGAACTGAACTGATTCTTACCAAATTATCAAAGTTAATTTGACACATCATCCTATTTGATAACCAACTTGCATTAATGTATCATAAAATAATGAACATCAATACCCTTAAACTAATAAACATTTCCATATGGGTGAACCCATAATAGTGGTTTACAATTTTGTTGAGGAAGCAAAATTCTAAAAACACACCCACAATAAAAAATTTGAGTTTTAAGGGGTTCGCACGAACTAGGTAGTTCTCACGAACCCATAAAAGGGTTCGATTGAACCCCTAGTTCGAGTGAACCCCCTTTTCCATTTTGGGTTCACTCGAACAAAAAAATGACACATTTTTTTTTTAAACAAAAGGGAAAAAGGGGGTTCAAGCAAACCCCCCTTCACTCAAATGGGTAAGGGGGGTTCGCTTGAACCCCCTTTTCCCCCTTCTCCCCCTTTGGCACCAAAAATCTACAATTTTTTTCCCTTCAAAGCTTGGGTTGAGTATGAAAATGGAGGAATCCTCACAAACCCAACTGGAATTAGGTAGTCCTCAAAATGAGCTATCCAACTAATATAATTTTAATATTTTTTGGTTCTATTATGTATTTTTTTTAGTTTTATTAAACATAGGTTTTTCATCGAAAATGAAGGTCTCTATTTTGCATATGTGGAAAAATAGCAGATTATCAAAAAAAAAATTGAAAAAATGAGTGCACCAGATATTGAAGTCCTTGATCCAATAAAAAAATAATTGGATTTCGATATATACAAACAAATTTACGCATTACACAGTCGCATTATGTCTGAATTGTAATTGGTTTGACTTCAAAACTTGATTAAAGAAAAAATATTCAATAAAAAAATATCTAACCAAGTGGAAGCACTAGATATCAAACTTACAAATCTAAATGTGAAAGAATTAGAATTTTATCCTTCATGGAAAAAAAGTTATGTTTTATACGGTGTGCGTCACGTTTTAAAAATGTTGGTTTTTGAAAAAACACTAGTTTTTGTGGAAGATGGAAAAAGAAGTGCAATTTGATTCCAATTTTTTTTGAAAAAACTATTTTTATAATCTACAGACATAATGTGACGACACTTTAGTTCGCATCATCTTCAAATTCCTCATGGTTTAGCCGTTGTAGGTGCCCGAATGTGAAGATTTGGTTAAAAATAATAGTTTAAGTGTCCAGTTTGGCCAAAAATTGTAAACCACTATTGTGGGATCACCCATATGTCTTTCTTCCAACAACAATCATAGCTTCAGACCCTTTTGTGAACTCACATCCATCATCCTGAAACATAAGATTGTATCCTCTACTAAACATTTTTCCAACACTCAAGAGGTTATGCCTTAAACCTTTAACATAGTAAACATCTTCAACATTATGCTTACCATCATAATTTATTGAACCTATTCCACATATCTTATCACTTGAATCATCTCCAAATCTAACAAGTCCTCCATCATACTTTTCAAGTTTACCAAACTTACTTTTTTCTCAAATCAAATGATTAGAGAAACCACTGTTAGTGATTCAATAGTTCTTATCTTGTCTAGCATGAAAAGATGATACCAAAGTACCTCTAGTCTTGTCCTTTCTCTCCGGAGGGCATTCCTTTGAACACATCTGTCAGAGTTAGTGAAAAAAGATTCATCTTTAAATGTGATGAACAAGCATTCATAATCATCATATCCATAATCAAATTCATCATAAAAAATACTTGCATATTTTCTAACATAATATCTTTTCTTAATCATCTGACCATTGTTCTCCTTGTTTTTTTCATTCATAATTCTATTTGGACATCTTGAAGCATAGTGACCTATCTTTCTACAATTGAAACATTTGAAAGGTAATTTACTTGTGTACTTACTAGTACCTCTTCTCATCCTTCACACAAATTTAGCCTCCACATCATCAATATCTTTCTGATCTGGTTCTTCTATCTTTTATGTTTTTACGGCCTTAAAATCAGTCTCAACTATTTCACCATTGTTAGCACTAAAATCTCCCATTTCAAATGTAGCTAAACAACCATAGTGTTGGTGTAAATAAAGTCTTGTACCTAGTTCATTCATTACTAGGGGACTTATTTACACATGTTAAGTTTATTTAGGTCATAGGAAGGAATCTTTCTAGAAGGTGTTAGTTGTCATTAGTTGCTATCTTATCTTTTGACTTGTAACACATGTGAACCTAGGTAAGTGTGATTAGTTGTCTCATGTCATATGATTAAGACACTTGTCATAATCTTATGACATCTTGTATCTCACCTTGGCTATATAACCAAGGGGTCTCTCTCATTTGTACAACAAATAACAATCATATCATTGAATCATATTGATAAGAATATAGTTTATTCTTGTCACATTCTATTCTCTCTTCTTGTGCTTTCCATTTGGTCTCAAGATCTTGGCAGCCATAGCCAATTCTAACATGGTATTAGAGTGGGTTGGGTGCCATTGGAGAGTATTTTTTTGAAGAGAGATGGTACCAGATTTGGGAGGGTTCCATTTTTGGTTCTTTATTGTAGGTACATATCAGAGCTTTCTAGTGCAAATCTAAGCTCACCATTACGTCTGGAAGGTTTGAGACAATCGATTTTGTCTTTTGTTTCATCCAAATCGGACATACGAGACCAAATCTATGAGGGTTTGAAGTTGAAGTGTGGTTGCCATATCCAGAAGGTAGCTACATTTTTGGAGTATTTTGAGTCAAATTCGACCTTGCCATCGCATCCAGAAGAGCCAAAAACCCTAAGATCGACTGCCAAATTGTCCAAATCGGAGCAGTTGTCCAATGACGCAAATAATTTTACCCAGGGAGTTGTACGACCCCCAAGCCATCATAATTGTAGTGACGGTATGAATTTTTCAAAAAAATAAAATTTAAATCCATTGAATTTTTTTAGAAAAAATCATTTGTATCGGTTAAATATTACTTGAAATTTTTATTGTAAAAATAAAATAACATAAAAAAAGTTTTAAGTTCTCCAGACTATACAGGTTCGTAGACCTGATAGTCCTACAAACTACGTGCAACATAGGCCACATGGCCTACTGGTCGTGGCCCCCGCAGGCCCCCACACCGCTTGTCAGTCTTTGGAAACTGGTGGGTCATTTTCAACATAACAACCACTTTATTTATAAACCTGACGTCGATAAAGAAAACTGGGTACCAAAAAAATCCATCGACAATCAATGGAGATTCCCCTAGAGATTTTGCTTAGATTCGCCAAGAGTCCCCTGACAACAATAGAATATTCTGATTCTTTTGTAGATTTCATCCAAAGAATATTTTAGTGGTTCAAAGGGTATATTCTTTTGTGATGGGCCACAAGCCATCAACTTTATGCTCTAGTCACGTGATGTCACCATGACATCATCATTTTCTAAAAAAAAATTGCCCCCCTCACAAATGAGCTTTTTGATTTTGTAGTCTGACTTTGAAGCCCCATAACTCGATCGTTTTGGTTCCTTTTTTGGAACATTTTTATTTGATTTGCGCTAATTTTTTGTGCTCTTCATAGTGGTGTAATCGGTTTTTGATTTTGGTGTCTGGTTTTTCAATAAATTGCAGTTTCTCATAGGTGTTGTTGCTTTGTCCTCATTTTGGGAACTTTGAGAGCTCATATCTTGCTCCTATGATTTTTGGGTGTAGTTTTTTTTGAAAGTGCATAATTTTTTATGTACTTCTTAGTGGTATGATCAGATTGATCTCATTTTGTACCAAAAATTGGACCTGTGGCCTATTTTTGGTATTTGCATGTACCAAGATCAAGACCACTTTGCTATTTTTGGAAAGTGGCAACTATAAATGCACTACTCATAAAGTGCAAAATTATATATTTCTTGGGAGGGTTTCATTATTGAGTGATTTGGGGGGGTAATCTTGCAATGGTTGGTTGCATTATTTTTCTTGGTTTGTGTTCTTGCAATAGGGAAATATTAAATTCAACTCCTAACTCTACATAATTATGCTACATGGAGAAAATTAGTATGGAACTACCTCATGATGAAAGTTCTAATAGGTCATCTAAAGGAAACTATTCATCAACCTACTTATGCTAAAGAATTGGAAAAATGGGAGCTTGATCATGAGAAAATACTTGGATGCATATGTTCATTAGTCTCATTTGATTTACAATTTCATATTGAATCAAGTAAAACACCTAAAGAGGCATGGGAGACTTTTGAAAAATTGTATGGTAAAATAGATAAGATTAGGGGATATCAGATTGATAATGATTTGATGATTCTTGATCCTAAAATTTTTGACCACATCCAAGACTACATCTCCAAAGTTAAACAACTAAGAACACAGTTGAAGGAATGTAACATTGATAAAGAGGATTTACAATTGATTTTGAATTTGTTATCCAAGATTGGTCTTGAGTATTTAGTGTTTTTTTTTGGCTTTCATACCCATTGAATTTCTATGGGAGCATCATATTTTGATCCTAAGTTTGATGACTTTGCAAATCTCCTAATCCAAGAGGAAGCTAAGTTAATGAACATGGTTCTAATCAAGTCTTCCAATTCATACGCAGTGATGGAAAGTGAGTCTAAGGTACAAAACAAATCTGGGAATCTTCATAAGAAGCAAAAGAAGAAAAAGAACAAGCCACATAAAGAATCAAAATCTTCAAAAGGAGAATCATCTAAGAAGGAGAGGCCTTTTTGTGCATATTGCAAGAAGGATGGACATGAGGAACACTATTGTTATAACAAGGATATTGATGAGTTGAAAAATATTCTTAAAAGGAATCACATTGATTTTCCTTCTAGAATGTCTGAATCACCTCCTTCTTCTTCAAAATAGTGTAAAAAGGACAAAGGTCAAGCATCCACATCAAGAAACAAAGGAAAATCTCTCTTTTCTTTTTCAAGTCCAAGATCAGGGAGATGACTTCTAGATTCAAGAGCTTCTCATTATATGGCATCTTCGCAGTCTATATTTTCTTCATTTCAGCCTTGTACTATGTCTCCTATCTTTATGGGAAATAATGCATACATGAGTGTGATTGGGAATGGATCTATTAGTTTTGGGGACAACATGTTCCAGGATGTTTTGTGTGTTCCTCATTTGACGAACAATATTCTTTCCATATATAAGATTACACATGGTGGAGATGGGAGGACTATGGAGTTCACACCTAATTCAATTATCATTCGAGACTTGGAGAGTAGGGAGATCATTGCTACTGGGGTGGTTGATCATTCATCTCAGTTGTATACCTTTGCAGATTTTTCTTCTGATGATGACATTGTTCCTTCAACTGTTGATCATATGAACCATGATTCAGAGGAGACATTTGGCTTCTTGAATTTGGGAGTTCTCACATCAGATCCAATTCTTGAGCCATGAATTTCATCTCCTCCATCTACTATTGCAGTTGATGATGCTTGTGTTTCCACAGTTTGGGTTCCTCGTGATTCAGTGTAGCATGACATACATAGTCTTTCAAATTTGGCTACTTTGGATGAATTCTTGATAGGTATTTCAGACATTTTTGTGGAGTCTCATATTGCAGATTTTGTGGACATCATTGATATCATTCATATTCTCTTTGATGAAGATTATCCTTCTTCAGTTGTTGTGAGGGAGAACCTTGACCCTCTTGTTCATTCTCTACATGATCATTCTTTGATGTTTGACATGAATATGGATACTTTTGGATAGAATTTGGAGGAGGCTTCTTTGTCTTCAGAGGGGATGTCTTTGTCTTTTGAGCACATTCTACATTCATCTCTACTAGATTATAGATTGTCCTCTTCAACAGTGTGGCCTAGAATGCTTGTTTGGAGTGTGTCATCTTCCAACATCGAGATGGATACACTTGAGCATGCTTCAGAGATATCATCATCCATCATCCATGGTTTTGTTTCTTCCTAAGGGAAGGAATTTTGTTCGGTGATATTGGATCATCTACCATCATTGTAGGAGATTCAACATTGAGAGGGGGTTGCATTGTCTCTCTTCTACTTCTCTCTTATGAGGGGGTCTTTTTCCTCACATGGGGTTTTGGACTTCTCATGTATCATTGAGAGAATTTCATATTTTTTCTTTTATCTTTCTTTTGGGGAGGAGTTTTGTCCCACTGGGTTTTCTCCTTTTCTCTATTTGTGAGAGATTGCATTGCATATGTACATGGGTACCTAAAATGGCCTAGTAGCCAGGACCCATCTTTGTGTCATTTGTATAATAATCTACTACTCCCTAAGTTGCACTTAAGGGGGGGTGTTGGTGTAAATATAGTCCTATACCGAGTTCATTCATTACTAGGGGACTTATTTACACATGTTAAGTTTACTTAGGTTAGAGGAAGGAATCTTTCTAGAAGGTGTTAGTTGTCACTAGTTGTTATCTTATCTTTTGACTTGTAAGACATGTGAACCTAGGTAAGTGTGATTAGTTGTATCATGTCATATGATTAAGAAACTTTTCATAATCCTATGACATCTTGTATCTCACCTTGGCTATATAACCAAGGGGTCTCTCTCATTTGTAGAACACATAACAATCATATCATTGAATCATATTGATAAGAATACAGTTTATTCTTTTCACATTCTATTCTCTCTACTTGTGCTTTTCATTTGTTCTCAAGATCTTGGTAGCCATAGCCATTTCTAACACTTGCAATTGATCTCTAGAATACTGATCTAGATTTTGAGATTCCTTAAGAGCAATAACTTTATAACTATAAGCTTTAGTAAGTTTTCTAATAATTTTCTTTACTACTTTTGGTTCTTTGACTTTTCCTCGAAGACCTTTGATGGAGCTCACCACTTCATCTACCCTCTACATGTAGCTTGTAATGTTTTCATCTTCAAACATCTACAAGTTGTCAAATGTGGTTTTGAAATTTTGCATCTTAGCTTGTTTGACCATATCATATCCTTTTTAAATACTATCAAAATTATCCCAGTTTTCTTTAGTAGTTTTTATATCCATAACATTCATTAATTCAAAATTTGTAAGACTACTCAAGAGAGCATACTTAGCTTTACTATTATTTTCATGGGCCTTAAGTTCAACTTTAGTTCTCAAACTATTTGAAGGCATAACGTATCTAGTTTGAACTATTTTTAGACATCATATCCAAAATTCTCTAGAAATCCTTCCATTCTTGTCCTTCAGAATGCATAGTTAGTTCCATCAAAAGTAGGGATCTCCTTCTTGTGTGCCATCGTAGATCTATCTTAAGTGGTTAAAATTTTCTCTAAGGAACCTCGCTCTAATACCAGTTGTTGAATGCAAAAGACAATTGAGAGGTGGGTGAATCAATTGTACCTTAACTTTAAAACCCTTATTAATATTTAGTTCCACACCCATTCAATAAGCCCTACAATTTGTTTTGATTAATCAACATGAAAAGAAAATAAAAAAACTTAAGAAACTCAACACCATACACAAGAGAACACTAGATTTACATGGAAAACCCAAGAAGGAAAAAACCATGGTGAGGATTAACTCACAATATAGGTAATAGAAAAAATAAATGCAATATAGCTCACTACTAGAAGGGATCGCTACCCAAAGAAGAAAGGCTCACTACCATAATAGAAAAGAAGCTAGAGAAGGAATTTTACATAGAAAAACGCATCTCAATAGAATAAAGAATCCACCAAAATGACATCAACACCTTCATAGTTTGATTGAAGAATTGTAATGGTCACCTTCTGCTCATTGCATTCAATAAACTATCACTTGAAATCTCGTGTTGCACAACTCAATTTCGTGCTCTAAAACACTGCACTTCACATCATTCACATCTCATACATCTAGCTTTCATCTATTTTATCCTCATTTGAAACAACATAACTCAAACTTATACCATCTTGAACCTTGAAACACTCTTCAAGGTTGGCTATGCACCTCAAACATGCAAATGTAAATTAGGTTGACATCAAAACACTTCTGTGGTAGATATAAGTGATTGTGGACCACATCAAAACTTGATTGGGACCCAAATCAACAACACCACTCAACCACACACTACCACAAACAATACTTATCCTTTGCATGCAATGTAAACACCAGGTTGGTCATTACTTGTAAAAACACCATTAAAATTTTAATTACACACATCTTTAAACCCAAGGATGACTTGTGAACCACATAACATGCTCAAACATAATCTTGAATATTCTTCAAACACCCTAAAATCCACCAAACTCCAAACAACTTCCACCTGAAGAATATACAAATGTGTACACTCAAACAGCTCTGCTATACATTGTTACTTGAAAAACCATCTTCCATAGCACCAAACATAAAATCCTCTTGAAATAGATAAACTACTAATTCCATCAAAACACCTTCAAAATCACAATACCTAAAACATAACTACGGAGAAACACAAAGCAAAAACATTTCTCCTAAACACCTCTACAATGCATAGTCACACACTGGTCAACACAACTTCATTTGTAAAATGATCCAACATCCCAACTAATGAATACAACAACTCTATAAACTTCTCACCAATGTATTCAAATCTCATAGGTATATCTTCAACAGAGAAGAAATGCAAAACAAAACCAAAACATAAGTCTGTCACTCAGATCACCACTACACCGCATTGTTTCCTCTTTTTATCAAATTTTCTCAAAATCACTTGTAAACCAAGAACTAGAGGCACATCCTCATCATCTTCAATACTTCCACAACCATAGAAAAATTCTTATCAAAGAAACACTAAAGGTTGACACCAGTAGCTTTACTAATGATAACATAATGCAACTAATCAAAGAATCAACTACTCACACTCTTCCAACAAACTCAATAGACATCAATGAAAAAAAAAAAGTCTACTTATACTTGCAACACACCTTTCCCAATGATATCACATGATTTTCTATCACCAAGGTAAACTTTTCCAAATTTTCTTTCTTGACAATTTTGGAATGGTTCTCAACATGAGGTTGCATGGAATGATGCACCAGAATCCAACGCCCATGAATTAGTTGTAGTTACACCCATTGAAAAGACAAGAACACCTTCATTTGATTCATATGCATGGTTTTTACTTTGCTATATTTTGATTGATTATGCACCTTTTATATGAACAATTCTTTTTGATATGACCTTTTTCACAAAACCGAAAACCTCCATTTATACCTCTAGATATTGATCTTCTTACATATTTTCATCCTCTTTGATTGTTATTTCTACCTATTTCTTGATGTCTACCTCTATTTCCAACAATCAAGGCATCGTTGGATGTGGTTCCTTACTTTTTCCTTCGCATATCTTCTCTAAGAAGAGTTCCAAAAACATCGTCAAATTTGAGTTTGGTTTTCTAGATACAAAGGTGACGATTTCCATCACTACTCCTTCCTAGCCATTCGAAAGAGAGCATAATAATAAGATAGCTTTGATTTTGTCATCTTAATTAATATTTATCAAAATAAATTGGCTGATAAGAGGGTATGTGCAGGATCATCATGAAAAAAAAAGGGCCCTTAAGTGGTGATAAAATTCAAAAAAATCAGAGTTAGGCAACTTCATGTAAAAATTTGAATAAGTTATCTATATTATTTCAAAAATATGTAAGAATAGAATCTATATAAAATTGAATTTAGTTTCTAAACTACAAGTTTTATTTAAAATAAAATAAAATCTATTTGGTGAAAATTTGAAATTTCAATGGAGTAGTACTTAAATTTCAGGGAAAAAATAAGAAGTAGATGTCTGTCTTACCACCCTAACCACAATAAAATGATAATATTTTTTCTAATATTTTAGATACAAGTAGAGGAATCATGTCCCGATGTGATGCATATTTTTTTATAATTTTTTTCCAAGTAAATAATTAATTATGATTTTTTTATTAAAACTTTAAAAAAATGTAAAAACTTGTATGTCTAACCACCTTAACTTGGTCAAAAATTCATGGAATTCAATTTTTTTTTTATCCTATAGTATGTGAAGCATAGAATGTGACACATGTTTCTGGTTCAAAAAATTTGATACCATTTGCAAGCTATAGATGTTTTTCAATCATCCTATCAATGAGGAATTTAGTCATAATTCAAATAGAAAATGAATAATAATTATTTATTAAATTCAAAGTAAAGCATAATTTATATTGGTGGAAAGCTGAGTATCTCCTTTAAAAACCCTTTTCGTTTCATCAATTTTGGGTAAAAAAAAGTCATCAGCTACATGGGTCATCATATCACTTACATGTCGCCACTTTTTGGCCCATCATGATCCTGCACATACCCAAGAGTGCTAAATTCATTAAAATAATTGTACATGATACCTCCTTCCTTCATTTTTAGGTTATACAACTTCTTCATAAGGTAAAATTTATTCAAAGTTGAAACCATCTCATACATATCAATGATTTTGTTCCATAATTCCTTTGATGTCTTTTATTTTGTAACATTGAAGAGGACATCGTTGGATAGTGATAGAATAATTGTTGCTCTCACTTTTTCTTGTCCAATTTCTCACACTTTGCATTAGCCATCATAGCTAGCTTCTTGAAATTTCCTTCTAGCGCGAGTGAGAGATCTTCTCTAATCAGTAATGACTCCATTTGCACCTTCTATAATCTAAAATTTTGTCGAGAGAATTTATCAATTTTCCATTTATTTGTTTCCTCCACTTTCCTTGAAAATTATCACAATTTCCTAATCAAATTCTTCGTCGGGCTCTGATACCAATTGTTGAATAATTTACATTATCTATGAAATAAAATAAGAAGACAAAATTAAAACTCAAAAAAATGACAAACCACAAACACAAAGACTCAAAAATTTATAGTGGTTCACCAATTTGACTACATCCACTTTGAAGTAGTGAAATCCCTTTTCTTTATCTCTATTTTGATATACATACACCAGCAGAAAAATATTGCTAGAGTAAGATACAAGAAAAAATTCCTTATCCGCAATGAAATACAAAGTGCATAGAAAACACCAATGGTCAACGAATGGAGTGAAAATTGTGTAGAGGATAAGTAGTACGTTGGACTTCACTTATCCAACAATGATCACAATTTATTTTCTCCATTTAATTTAAATATATATAAGCACTTCAATATCATATTTATTAAACTAGGTTAAATGTGCTTATGTCTTTATATTTCACTAAATTTGGTGTAGATTAATCTTGAGGAATGTTTAGTTTCTTTTATAATGGAATTATAAATAGATAAATACAAATACAATTTAGAAGAAAAGATTCATATGATGCTCTATAATCTCTTTATGAATTATCAACACAATTGACTGTTGAATTTATAGATTGTTAACATACTAAACTAGCAATTGTTAGCATATATTATGTATTACATTGTTCATTTTACATGACTGTTAGCAAAAAGCTATACACACTTGTGTGCAGTTATATTGATACAGTTAAATCTCATGTATAAATTCATTTCCATTGTTTTGAATGAATCATCAAGTTTGATGCTCTTTGTTTTGGCATCTGAGTAGCGAAGGATCCTATTGAACATTCATATTTGTGTAGGTTATCTAATTACCTAGTGCTTTGAATGAAGGAAATGCTGAAGAACCCTAGGATATAGTTGAACGAGGTGTTGAACACATGCCAATATGAAGCAAATAAAGGTGTGGATCAAAGTTTCTCATCTCTGGGTTAAACAACATTTAAAATCAATGTTTCTCCCAACTGCAGCATTTAAATATGGTTGCTTCTCACCGCCATTCTCTTTCACTGACAATCTAATCTCTCCTCCTTCATCCACATTTTATGCATGTTTTTTGACTGTAAATAATTTCTAGAGAATTCTAAGACCTCCATTTATAGACGCATATGTAGTCATCTTTTGTAAGCAAAAAGAGGAAAAAAGCTTTATTTATTGTGCAATAGAAAAAATATGTATTTGGGCTCTTCTGTTATATATTGATGTGTGTGCTCATAATGCTTTATATATTTTTTATTTCATGAGCACGTTTTATGTACTTTGTATTCTCTATATCCTATATCATTTGTTCTTGTTGTTTTGTGTGCTTTGTTCATTCTATTCTGTTGCAGATTCATATTGTTGATGATAATGCAAAGATAGTTTGGGCAAGAGTTTTCTCAACAACAAGTCTCAGAGCCAAGTTGTTGGAAGGTTTGGTGTGTTTAGGGATTCATTGAGCAAGCATGGAGGCAACAGTAATGAGAAATATGGAGAAGTTAAACGGGGCTAATTTTTCCCTATGGAAATCCCAAATGGAGGATATATTAATTTTGAAGGATCAATATTTTCCAATTGAGGGAATATCAAAGAAATCCACAACGATGGCAGATGAATATTGGAACAAGTTGGATAGAAAGGCCATTGCAACCTTCCATCAATATTTGGCTAAGAATGTGTATTTTAATGTTGTCAGAGAGAAGATAGTAGCAAGACTATGG
The DNA here is from genome assembly GCA_007115665.2 of Sequoiadendron giganteum. Classification (NCBI taxonomy): domain Eukaryota; kingdom Viridiplantae; phylum Streptophyta; class Pinopsida; order Cupressales; family Cupressaceae; genus Sequoiadendron; species Sequoiadendron giganteum. The sequence goes on from CM021107.1 coordinate 621,596,144, forward strand.
AAAAAGATTCATGATCTATATGAGAAGAACACAACATCAAATAAAGTCTTTCTGATGAAAAATTATACAATCTCAAGATGAAGCAGGGTGATTCAGTTGTAGAACATTTAAATGAATTTAATATCATTACTAGTCAGCTTGCCTCTATTAAAATTGTTTTGGATGATGAAATTAGAGCTATTTTACTAATGTGTTCTATGCCAGACAACTGGGAAAATTGGATTGTCCTTATGAGCACTTCAACACCTATAGGAACCCTGAAGTTTGATGATGTCAACACAAACATAATGAATGAGGAGCTATGATGAAAGTCAATAGTAGAAAACCAGGGAGGAGAAGCTCTATCCCTAGCTGATCATGGTAGGAGGACTGATCGAGCCCATCAAGGAAACTCAATATTGAGAGGCCGATCAAAATAAAAAAGGAGCAAGATCACTTGTTATCATTGTGGAAAGTTGGGGCACGTGAAGAGAGAGTGTCGAGTCTAGAAGCAAAGCTAGAAAGATCAAAATCAGAAGCCAACTAGCACAAATGAATGTGAGACCACTATTGTAGCTACGAATGGAGATGTTCTACTTACTATTTTAGTAGAAGATGTATGCCTGAATACCTCTAGTAGTAGCTTTGATTGGATCCTCGATTCTAGGGAATCTCACCACGTAACTTCATGCAAAGAGAATTTTGTTGCATATAATCCTGGTCATTATGGTAGAGTGCATTTGGGAAATAATCATTTTTCTAGCATTATTGGAGTGGGAGATGTCAATATCAAGATGAAGGAAGGACAAGATATCCTACTAAAAGAGGTTAGGCATGAACCAGAAATGCGCATGAGCCTGATCTCTATGGGATGATTGGATGTTGAAGGTTATTTTGTAAGCTTTAAAAAAGGTAGCCTAAAAATTAGCAAAGGAGCATTGGTCATGGCTAAAGGACCCAAGACCAAGACTTTGTATACATTGATGACAATGATAGAAAGATCAGGTATCACTACTATTGCAAAAGAAGGAAACTCAACAGATCTATGGCATAGGTGCTTGGGTGATATGAGTGGGAAGGGCCCAAAAATCCTCATAAGCAAAAATTTTCTACCAGGTTTTAAATATTATAATCTTGATGTTTGTGAGCATTGTATTTATGGTAGGCAATGAAGAGTGTCATTTCTTAGTGTTCGTCATGAATGAAAGAAAAAAAAGGTTAGAATTGATTCACTTAGATGTATTTGGGTCTGCTAATATTAAACCATTAAGAGGAGCATCATACTTTGTAACATTCATAGATGATGCATCTAGAAATATTTGGGCCTATCCCATGAAAAGAAAAGATGACATATTTGAGATATTTCAAAAGTTCAATGTTGCTATTGAAAGAGAAACTAACAAATTTCTCAAGTGCTTTAGGACAGATGATGTTGGAGAATACTGCTCAAATGCATTCAAGGAATATTGTAATAGGTTTGGAATTAAGCAAGAGAAGATTGTCCCTGGTACTTCTAAATAGAATGGTGTTGTAGAAAGGATGAATCACACTATCATGGAGAAGGTGAGGATTATGTTGTCAAATTCTAGTTCAGAAAAGTATTTTTGGCCAAAAGCAGTGAGGACAGCCTGTTATCTCATAAATTGATCTCCTACTATAGCCTTTGATGGAGGAATTCTTGAATAAGTTTGAACTAGTAAGAAGGTGAATTATTCTCACTTGAAAATATTTGGATGTGAAGCATTTTTGCATATTCCAAAAGAGAATAGAACTAAGATAGATGAAAAATCTATGAAATGCATTTTCTTGGGATATGCAGATGGTGAATTTGGTTATCGTTTATGAGATCCAGTCGAACATAATATTATTAGAAGAATGGATGTTATATTTAATGAGTTAGAGATGTTTAAGAGGACTACAGGTAGTTTGGAGGTTAAGAAAATTGTTGACAGGTTTGATGAATAGGAAGAAAATATCCCACCAATGCAAGAAAATGGGTAGCAAGATCAAGAGTATGATGAACAACAAGAGGAGAATGTGGAACAACAAAATGAAGAAACCTTGCAAGGGCCTTTACAAGAGATTCAACTTGAACACAACACCATAGTTGGTTCGCAGATCCACTAGGCCTCATAACCCTTCACAAAGGTATACACCCTCAAACTATATTCTATTAACGAGTATGTGCAGGATCATCATGGAAAAAATAGGCCCTTAAGTGGCAATAAAAATTTAGAAAATTAGAGTTACGAAACTTGACGTAAAAATTTGAATAAGTTATCTATATTATTTTAAAAATATGTAAGAATAGAATCTATAGAAAATTGAATGTAGTTTCTAAACTACTAGGTTTATTTTTTATTTTTTAAAATCTATTTGGCGAAAACTTCAAATTTCAATGCAGTAGTACTTAAATTTCAGGGAAGAAATAAGAAGTAGGTGTCTGTCTAACCACCCTAACCATAATAAAATGATAATATTTTTTTATAAGATTTTATCTATAAGTAGAGGACTCATGTCCTGATGTGATGCAGATTTGTTTGTAATTTTTTTCCAAGTAAATAATTAATTATGAATTTTTTATTACAACTTAAAAAAAATATAAAAACTTGTATGTCTGACCACCTTAACTTGGTCAAAACTTCATGAAATTCATTTCTATTTTTTTAATCCTATAGTATGCAAAGCATAGAATGTGACACATGTTTCATATTCAAAAAATGTGATATTATTCAAAAGATATATAGATTTTTTTCAATTAGCCTATCAATCAAGACTTTAGTCGTAATTCAAATAGAAAATGAATAATAATTATTTATTAAATTCAAAGTAAAGCATAATTTAAATTGGTGGAAAGATGAGAATCTCATTTAAAAAACCCTTTTCGTTTCATCAATTTTGGGTAAAAAAAATAGTTATCAGCCACATGGGCCATCATATCACTTACATATCACTACTTTTTTGCCCATCATGATCCTGCACATACCCTAACTGATGAATGGGAACCTGATGGTTTTCAAGAAGCTTGCAAATATGAGCATAACAAAGAATGGAAGAAAGTGATCGAAGAAGAAATGAACTCCTTGCTTGAAAATAGAACTTGGGAGTTGGTAAAGCTTCCAAAAGGAAGAAAAGAACTACAAAACAAATGGGTGTACAAGATCAAGAATGTGCATGAAGAGAAGAAGGAAAGGTACAAAGCAAGGTTGGTAGTGAAGGAATTTTCTTAGAAAGAAGGTATTGAATTCACTGAAATATTTGCACCTGTTGTTAAAATGTCATCCATTAGAGTTATTCTTGGTCTTACTATTGCTTTAGACTTGGAGTGTGAACATTTAGATGTAAAGACAACCTTCCTTCATGGAGATTTGGAAGAGGAGATTTACATGGACCAGCCAAAATCATTCAAAATAAAAGGTAAAGAGAACTTGGTTTGCAGGTTGAAGAAGAGTCTCTATGGGTTAAAACAGGCACCTCGCCAATGGTATAAGAAATTTTATTCATTTATGTTGGAGCATGGTTTTAATATACTAGAGGTTGATCATTTTGTTTGCATCAAGAGATATGATTAGGGAAATTTCATTATATTACTATTATATGTGGATGATATGTTAGTTATAGGATAGGATAAGAATATTATTAACAAGTTAAAGAAGGATTTGGGCAATCAGTTTGCAATGAAGGATTTGGGTCCAACACAACAAATATTAGGCATGAAGATCATTTGTGAAAAAAAAGAGAAAAAATTATGGCTGTCACAAGAAAAATATATTGAAAAGGTGATAGACAAATTTAATATGAAGGATGCCAAGTCAGCTGGTACACCTCTTACTTCTCATTTCAAATTGAGTGTCGATTTATGCCCTTGTGATGACAAGGTGAAAGAGGAAATGAAAAAGATTCCTTATGCTTCAATAGTTGGTAGTTGGATGTATGCCATGGTATCCACTCATTCAGATATTTCACATTCAATGGGAGTAGTGAGTAGGTTCCTTGCAAATTTGAGAAAACAACATTGGCAAGTAGTAAAGTGGATTTTTAGGTGTCTGAAGGGTACTAGTCATTATTTTTTATGTTTTGGAAATACTAATATGGTGCTTGAAGTATTTACAAATGTAGATATGACTGGATATCTAGACACTAGAAATTCCACCAATGGTTATTTGTATACATTTGTAGGTGTTGTGGTATCTTGGGTATCCAGGCTACAACAAATAGTAGCTCTCTCCACAACAAAGGTAGAGTATATAGTTGTGACAGAAGCTTGTAAAGAGATGTTGTGGATGCAATGATTCTTAAGATAGCTTGGAATAAAAGTAGACATGTGCTATATTGTGATAGTCGAAGCACCATTCACTTGGTGAAAAATCTATCTTTTCACTCATGAACCAAACATATTGACTTGAGGTATCATTGGATTCAACAGGTGTTGGAGGAAGGATAGTTATCCTTGGAAAAGATCCATACAGATAAGAACCCTGCTAATATGCTCACTAATATTCTACCAAGAGAAAATCATGATCTATGTAGAGACATGGTAGGTCCAGGGGTGACTTGATGATTATAGCTTATTCAAAACCCTTCATTTGCTTCAAGTGGGAGAATATTGAACAAATGTCAATATGAAGCAAATAAAGGTGTGGATCAAAGCTTCTCATCCCTAGGTCAAACAAAATTTAAAGTCAAAGTTTCTCCCAACTGCAACATTTAAATATGGAAGCTTCTCACCGCCATTCTCTTTCACCAACAGTTTAATCTCTCCTCCTGCATCCACATTTTATGCATTTTTTTTTACTGCAAAGCATTTATAGAGGCATCAGTAATCATTTTTTGTAAGCAGAAAGAGGAAACAAGGTTTGTTTATTGCGCAACAGTAGAAAGATATATTCCGGCTCTTCTATTATATATTGATGTGTGTGTTCATAGTGCTTTATATTTTTAGTTTTCATGAGCATATTTTATGTACTCTATATTCTTTGTATTTTGTATCCTTTGTTATTTTTATTTTGTGTTCTCTGTTCATTCTATTCCATTGCAAATTCATATTGTTGTTGATAATGCAAAGAAACAAATATAGTCTGGGCAAGAGTTTTCTCAACACGAGGCTACTAGGGAGAGCAGTGCCCCAATCTCCACCAGCTCAACATGTAGAGTAGGATTGAGATTCTAACCTTTTCCTTCCATTGCTTGATCAAGAATTAAGAGGCTACGAGGAAGAGGGGTACAAACATCTTGTTTGCATTCATTTTTGGAGGAAAGAATAATTAACAGTGGTATTAGAAATGCAGTCGTGAAGGATGAACTTGATCTAGGAAGAATCCACTGTATTGTGGTATGGTGTAGATTGAGTCTATTTTTTTTATATTGTTGTAATTTTAGTGAGGTATCCAGATAGAGATCTATGCTTATGAATGTGTGTCATTTCCTTTGGTTAGAAAATAATTTTGAAGAAATGAATTTGGTCAAAAGTGAGTGAGTACAATGCGTGAACACGAGAAAGACCACACACTTCAAATCATATGATTTTTATCTGCTGAGGATGTGAGGGTATAAGTTTTTCTTGCCTTTGGCATAAGGGTAGTTTTTGCAAAGCCTTATCCATCTTATGATCTATCTGACTGCTCCCATAAGAGCTTATATTGATTTGTCTTTTTTTTTTCAAGAGCTTCGAGAGATATTTGATTTCTTGAGTGACTTGTAGAAATCTTGAGCATAATTTACAAATAATCTTGTGAATTAGTTTTGTGCAGTCTCGAAAAGTGATGGTTTTTCAATCTTCAATAGATGTCAATTGTGCTAGTTGATGCCAACAATGTTTTAAGAAAATAATGAAGATGAACATCAACTAACAGGCTAAGACAAAACCCTAGAGTACACCAATTTCTAATTTTTTTACTAGAAACTCTCTAGGAAATTGGAAATCTACAATTGGATGAATTAATTCAGCAAAGGGCTACTGAAGTAATCCTATTTGATGTGTGATGCCAAGCAAAGATGATATGTGCCAAGCTCCAAGAAGGATACAATGCATATGAGGAATGTGAGGTAGAACACCCACACAAGCACCCTCGTCTTACTACATGAACATACCGAGTTCATCTCCTAGAAAAGGATGTGTATGTAAAAATAAATATTAATAATTTTGTTGACGAATCAAATTTTTGTTTAATGGTGTCATCATGTCCATTCCAAAGTTCCTTTTCTCAGATGCTCAACTCCTCAAAGGGCCCAACTATACAACATGCAAGATGAATATGCATAGAATTCTCCAATTTGAAGGACTATGGGGGATCATTATTGGAGCAGTGAAGTATCCAAATGATACTAATGAGCAAAGGAAACACAAAAAGATTAATGTGAAAGATTTGATTTTGATCATTCAGCATCTCTGATGAAGTTCAACCACATGTCTAAGTTTCAACAATACAAAAGGTAGCTTGGGAGGATTTTTCCACCATATGTGATTTGAAGAACCAAACAAACAGTGATAACTTTATGAAACCCCCCTCGAAAAAAGATATAAAATCTTGGCGAATCTTTCAATTTTTTAGGGAAAATTATTAATTTCTATTGGGAAAACTTTCCTTTTTTTCGAAAAAATTATTAATTTTATTGGTGATTTTTTTACACCACTAAAATTTTATAGAAATTTTTGGCGAATCTTTAAAATTAATAGTAAAATTCATTAATTATGATTGTGAATCCATCCAATCCAAAAATAATTCTCATGGAAAAGTAGGGGCCTAAGGGTGGAAATTATTGATGGGTTTAATGGGTAGACTATAATAATTAATTGCCACCATTGTTTTAAAATATAATATAATGGCCCTCATTGTATTCTACAAGGTAAAATGCACTCACGATTTGTAAATCTCGTGGGGCTCAAAAATAATTTTGTATCATTGATCTAACGACCATCGTTATACTTTGCAAGATAAAATGTACCCACGATCTACAATACTCATGAGACCCAAAATTATGGGCCCCATGAGCATTACAAATCATGAGTGCAATTTACCTTGTGGAATACAACAAGGGACATTAGATTATGTTGTAAATCAATGGTAGAAACTAAAGATTATAAATATGGTCCTAAAATAACTAATAATTATGATATACTATTTGTGAATTAATATAGATTTTTATCATAATTTATAAAATTTAGGCGAATCTGATCTAATCATGTATCGAATATTGTGGCAAATTTTTGAGTTAAATTTATTAATAAAATAAATTTTATGGCAATTTAAATAAGACTATAATATATTTATTTTTAAATGTGGCGATTCAAGTCATGTTATAGCTCGAAACATTAGCCAATTGGTGAATATTAGCCACTAGAAAAAACACTACAAACAAAGATCCTCAATCTCCAATCCAAGCTTCATACACTCAGTATAAAAGATGGTGAGAAAGTAGAGGAATTCTTGTGTCAAGTGTTTGAATTACAAGTAGAACTTGTCATGCTAGGAGAGAAGGTGGAGGACATGTTGGTCCTAATCATTCTAAGAGTCCTTCCTTCCATGTTTTGAACTCTTTTCATGACAGTAACCATCTCTAAGAAGCTAGTGTCATTTGAAAATCTAGTGAATTTTCTCTAGAAAGAAGAAGCTATTGAGTCAATGTAGTCTGATGATTTTGAAACCAAAGAATTAATTTTGAGATAGTAGTGTGGTCAAAATTCTTGAAAGGGACCACCACAAAAGTATCCACAAAAGAAATAATACATTAAAATTATTCAAAAGGAAAATTGATGGTGCCTCATCTATAATACCTACACACACTATAGTGATTGTTGTTGATATAATGGCTTGACTCAAAGAAATTCTAGTAAATAAGGCACATTTGGTCGAGGTAATTCTCAATCAAAAAAATGTTCTCACTGAAAGGAGCATAGAGGACATGTTGTATCCCAAAAAGATGATGCATTTTATGAGGACATACTTTATACAACTGATTGCAATATCAATAAAAATATTGTTTTTTTCTTCCACAACTCACAACCCATGAGGGATGTTTGTTTGGTTGACTCTAGCACCAAGAATAATATGATAGATAATAGAGAGATATTTGATACAATAATTGATCAATCCATTGGATATTGGGTTCAAATTATAAACAATAATGAGTATATTATAGAATGAGTTAAAAATGTCACCATTCCTCTTGACACAAGTTGTACCCTCACGAAGGTGCTCTATGTTCTAGGCTTGACCAAAAATATCTTATGTTTCAGAAAGATTTTAAAATATAAGCATAATATGGAGTCTCAAATCAAGGAAGGAATCAAATCCTATTTGATCTCATGAGAAGGTATGATAATTTATAAATATCATTTATTTGCACTAGATGCAATCTCATCCTCTATAGTTTCTCCCTCTACATTTATGGTTGACTCTACTTCTCTCTAACATTATCAATATGAAAATATTTTGATTGGATCCCTAATAAAATAAATTCTAAGAAAATGGTAAGAGGAATTCCTACACTTTCCCATTTTTTCCTATCATGGATGTCTTGTAGAAAAACATCATTGAGATTCAGTCAAGTCAAGACACTCTAATGTACTATCTCAAAATAATATTGTCTCTTGGATCCTAAGAGACAAAATATTTATGAGAGTCAAGATGTGGTATATAATGAATGATCATGTGACTCATTGACACACAAAGATGATTCCAAACTAGCCACCTCTCATAGATTGCTCTCACAATCAGATGATGAGCACGAAGATTCCTCTCCCAAAGAAGATGAGTTATTAGAAATATTTTTCATTGATATTGGTCCACTATAAAATAATTCTCAACACCAATATTATCATCTAAAATGTATCCAAAGAACATTCTATGACTCCCACCTTAACTCTCTTCCAGATACTTCAACAACTGTTAGAATGAGATGATAGGAGAGAAATAAGATAAACCTTGCATTGATGATTTCAATTTTTGATATCAATAAACTCAATATAGTTTGAGAGGAACTAATAAAACCATAGTGGAAGAAGGCCATGGATGTAGAGTATGACTCCTTGATACAAAATCAAACATGAGCGCATATCTATCTACTTATAGGAAAGAAAGTCATAGGATGCAAATGGGTTTTCAAAACAAAATATAAGTCATGGTGTGTTGCAAAGGGATATTCTTTTCAAGATGGTATTTATTATTAATATATGGGTGAATCCACAATCATGGTTTACAATTCAAGTGAGGAAGGAAAACTCACAAAAAATGAATACATGGAAAAAAACTTGATTTTAGGGGTTCGTACGAACCAAGGTTTGAGTGAACCCTTTTAATTGTTTTCCACCAAAACACCCAAAAAAATCCCTTAGGGAAGGTGGTTTGCTCAAACCAAGGTTCGAACGAACCCTAGTTCAAGAAAACCTTGGTTCGAGCAAACCCCTAGGGGTTCATATGAACCCCCCTTATTCCTCATCCCCCCCCTGAGACAAAACAGAAAACCCAAATTTTGGCATTTTGAAGCTTGGGTTGAGGATGAAATTGGAGGAATATTCACAAACCCAACTAGAACCAGGTAGTCCTCAGAACGAGCTATCCAACGAATATAATTTTAATATCTTTTGGTTTTATTATGTATTTTTTTTAGTTTTATTAAACATAGGTTTTTCATCGAAAATGAAGGTCTTTGTTCTGCACATGTGGAAAAATAGAAAATTAGCAAAAAAAATTTCAAAAATATGAGTACACCAGATATTGATGTCTTTGATTCAACAAAAAAAAATTGAATGTTGATATATACAAAAAAGGTTACGCATTATATAGTCCCGCTATGTCTGAATTGTAATTTGTTTGACTTCGAAACTTGATTAAACAAAAAATATTCAATTAAAAACTATCTAACCAAGTGGAAGCACTAGATATTGGAGTTACAAATCTAAATTCAAAAGAATTAGAATTTTATCCTTCATGAAAAAAAAATTATATGTTATACGGTGTACGTCACTTTTTTAAAATGTTGTTTTCTAAAAAAAAATCACTTTTGTGGGAGATGGAAAAAGAAGTGCAATCTGATTCCAAAAATTTTGAATTTTTTTGTTTTAGAATCTACAGACAAAATTTGATGAGACTCTTGTTTGCATCATCTTCAAATTCCTCATGGTTTAGCCGCTATAGGTGCCCGAATGTGAAGATTTAGTTAAAAATAATAATTTCAGTGTCCAATTTGGCCAAAAATTGTAAACCACTATTGTGGGATCACCCATATCTTTGCACCTACTACAAAGCTCAAAACAATCAAAGTTTTTTATGTATTGATATCAAAAAATGGATGGATTTTTCACCATATGGAAATCAATAGTTCTTTCCTAAATGGTGATGTGGAAGAAGTATAGATGACCCAACCAAAAGGCTTCATTGAAAAAAACCATCCCTATATGTTTTTTATTAAAATAGTAGGGTTAGATCCTTGATCCCATACAAAAAAAAGTTTAAACCATGACCAAAAGTAGGCCTATAGGCTAGCCAAGAAACAATTCTAAACAAAAACCATCAATTCAAACCATAACCAGGCCAACAGGCCAACTGAGAAATATAACAAAAGTGGAAACATTTAAGAACTAAAGGTCTAGGAATAGAAAAATAAGAAAAATATGGTATGCAGGCCTTTGAGAAAAGCCACATAGGCCCTAAAACAAGACATAGAAGAAATTAAAACTAATCATTTTGATAGTTAATTAAAATCCATTCCTTTTTCAGCAAATCCAAATCCTTTCACCATGGGTACTTTCCTTCTGTAGCATTGTCCTCACTTGGCTTTTCCACATCCTAAGTGGCTTCCATTTTTTGTTTCATTTTCCTTACTTTTAATAGCTTGAAAAGAGTTCCAAAATTTTCCTTATTTACAATTCCATAGGTAATAGAAATTTAACTATTAAAGGCATTATCCATCCTATTGAATTTCTCTTGCAAAGAGTTCATCTGGAGTTGATAATTCTAAAGGGTCACATCCTCTAGATCCACATCCTCCTTGGAACTTATTGTAACTTTCACATTCTCATCATCGTGGCTCTTGTCCATACATTTGACATCCTTTGCATCTTCCTCGAGGTCCTTAACCTCTTCTTGCTCATTGAAATTCTCCTCTTCGCCCTCTTCCATATTGGTTGTATCATCACCCAAGTTCTCACCTAACACAACATCATCCCTATATGTTATATCACCTCATTAAGTCATTTTATGGGCTTAACTAATCTCATAGAGCATGGTACATAAAAAATAAACTGGCAGGTCTATTAGAACATGGTTTCACTTCCAGCCACTTAGATCTAAATTTGTATAATAAGATTGTAGGAATGTATATTTTTATTATTTTTTTATATGAGAATGATACCATGATGTAAGAGGGAACATCACCCCTCTACCAATCGCTCTCTCACAAGCACAAAATAACTCACAGACAAAACATAGCTTTAATTCATGGTTCAACAAAACTAAGATTGCAACAAACTTTGCTTTATTAATTCAATTACAATAATTAAACACTCCCTACATTTTACATCTTATATTCTTATGGCACCCATCTTAAATTTAGGCATAACCTTAAATCATGCTATGCAACTTCACCCAAAATACTCTACCACTCCACTTACATTACTTACATTTTATAGTCTCTTACATTTTCTTCTTGTTCCCACTTTTCACATCAATTGTCCTCTCACAAATTCTACTCTCCCTTAATTGATTTTCATTATATATTTAAATATGCTTTTAATGTACATTTTTCCATTCAAGTGCTCCCCTCCAATATTTATGCATCTTCCTCTATATTCTTCTCGTTTACCTAGTCCCACACCTTTTTTTTGGTCTTTTAAATCTGCATATTTTAAAATGTCCCTTCTCATTCCCACACCTAGCCATGGTCAAAACCAATTTCCATTTTCTTTATCTCTTCTCAATTCCCTTCTTTGCACATTTTCCTTAGCCATTGTGTCCCACCACATTCCATACTTTTGTTTGGTTTTATTAAAATGCTAGGCTATTTCAATTTTGTCGTGCCCCTTTTGTTTTTTTTATATCTCTTGGTCTTCGTGTTTGGAGGATAAATACATCACCCTCCCATGCCTTCTTGATTTTTTTTATGCTAACTCTTCAATTTTTGTTTGTGCATCCTCTCTCTCTTTGACTAATTTTATTTATTTTAAATGTCCAAAGGTAAAAAATTCTTTGAAACTGTTGACCCTTCAAGGAATTAAATCGATGACAAATTGGATTGACTTAATTAAAACAAGAAATGCATTTCCATAAGCATTTTAGGAAGATATCACCTTAAGCCTTTTTGTACTCAGTCAAGATATCAATCATCATTTTAAACTTTCCTTTCACCCTTCACAATTTCCTAATACATTATAGAGAGAGGTTGAACAAGGAGAGAATGAACTTAACAAAACTTCAAAAGAGAGATGTCAAGAAAAACTAAAACAAACCAAAATTATGGGAAACAAATCAACAATTATTTTTTTGGGGTTGGTGTTGATCACCAATCCACCCATGTCTTCCTACACCAGAAATGTTAGGTAGAAATATTGTGAGCATAAGCTCACAATAGTGGATTTGAGTAGTTGCACTACTCTTTCAGGTTGCCATCAACTTGCAATGAACTCCTTCACTATCAAAGTGCTAAATAAAAATAAAAATTCTTCTGCCTTTTCCAACATTGTGCTAGAACACAAATCACTTATCTCCAACAACACCGCATCCTCTTCCTTTTCCCCCTCATGGACTCATGTCCACTAAATCCTAACCTCCTCCACCAAGTATGTTTCACACTCCTCTCCTCCCCCATGGGTTCAAAACCACCTTTGACCGATCACCTCCACCAAAACCTTGCAACATCCTCAACCATATCTATACACAACAATGCAACATCTACCACATGTGCTTGTCCTCTATCCAATTCATCCTCTATGATCTCATTTGAAACAAAAGTAACATCATAAAATTATTTTACCTTAGCTTCACCTGCAGCTGCAACTTCTTCTCCTTTCATTGCAACATCAATCTTCATCGTCCATTCTTCATTATTCGCTAGGAAACATGCCAAAAGATCCTCTTCACCATCTACTGTGACCACTTCGCTACTCAATGCATTTTTTGCTTTCTTTCTCATCATGCCTTCCTCATGGAATTTCTTGGATCCTACTTCATCAGTAGGGGTTAGATATTCCTCTTTCCATTTCAAGCTGCTATCCTTGTTCTTCTTCTCGCTCATCTTTATCAGTTCCCTCTCACTTTTCCAAAAATTATTTTCCAACTTCTTGATTCTTGTCTCAATCTTTACTACTTCTTCATGAACCATATTTTCCATCGTTGCACACATTAATCCTCCACACTTTCCCAATATTTCTCCCAGAATAGTGTCCACACATGTCTCCTCATGACCCATCCCATATTGCCTACTACAATTTTTCACAGCTCACGTTCTTCATGGCTTCAAGCTCTCTCTCTCTCTCTTGTTGCTCGAAATTCCTCACACACCTACAACAGCTCTCATGAGCTTCTTCACAACCACTAATCACTCCCACAGATCTTTGTGGATATTCTCCACACTCAGGATTAGCCACTCTGATACCAATTGATGCAAGAGGGAACATCACCCCTCTGCCAATCACTTTCTCACAAACACAAAATAACTCAGAGATAAAACATAACTTCAATTCATTGTTCAATAAAAGAAATATTGCAACAAACTTGGCTTCTATTAATTAAATTACAATAATTAAATACTCACTACATCTACCATCTTATATTCTTATGGTACCCCTCTTAAATCTATGCATAGCCAAGTAAATCATGTCATGTAGCTTCACCTAAAATACTCTACCACTCCACTTACATTACCTTCATTTTATTATCTCTTACATTTTCTTCTTGTTCCCACTTTGCACACCATTTTTCCTCTCACAAATTCTACTCTCCCTCAATGGATTTTCATTCTAATTTAAATCTTATTTTAATGTGTATTTTGTAAGGAAACTCAGGTGCGGAAACAGCTTCCTACACTAATCTCTTAAGGAAAGTATGGTGCAAATTCGTTTTAAACCCTTACAATTTCAGATTCGTTAATCTACTTAACAAAGATATTGCAGCAATATACCATACATACAGAAAATGAAGAATGACACAATGATTTACCCTGGGGAAAACCTTTCGGTAAAAAACCCCAGCACTCCAAAACCTGCACAATGTATTATCTTCAACACAACGGTTACAACACACTTGCAATGCAAGTTCTTTCAGGAGATTTCCAACACTTGAAGACAAAAATGCGGCAGCATCAAAACGTTCCAACAATACACTCACATCACACATCTTCGCAACCCTAAAAAACGCTTATATCATGCGCTTCCCTTTTTAGGGCAACTTCCGAAGATAACTGTATTAGGGTTTTACCATTCTCTGAGAAAATAGGAACCTGAACCCCACTATCGTGGAAGAGTGTACAGTACTCAACTTTATCAGTTGCCACATGTCTTCACCTGTCATTGAATCTTCCAGAATAGCTCTTATGTGTCATAGGAATCCGTCATAACCGTTTCAGCCATGATCTCCTTACACACAATTCAAGATGCCGACACATCAAGTGGAGTGACACATCAACATGCCAACTAGACATGTACACTCACACTTAATTACATTATTTGCAAAAAATACATTTTACAAAACAAATAATAAGAATAGGAATTATCCAAGGTTGAGACACCTTATTCCTAACATTCTCCCACTTGTCGAACACCTTGTAAGAGCAATAGGAACATAACAGGAATTAACCGCTATAGGCCAAAAGGCCCATAGACTCCAAACACCATCTGAACTTCACAGTGCCCACTGGTTTCGTTAATGCATCTGCAACATTCTTCACAGTATCTACCTTCTCCAAATTTATCTTTCCATCTTCCACCATATCTCTCACAAAGTGAAACTGCACATCAATGTGCTTCGTTCTGGCATGGAAAGTTGGATTCTTCGCAAGGCAAATAGCACTCTGACTGTCACACCAAATAGTAATCTGTTCTGCATCAACACCAACATCAGAACACAATCTCCTAAGCCAAATGGCTTCCTTACAAGCATGAGTAGCAGCCATGTACTCAGCTTCTGTAGTGGACAAAGCAACCACAGGTTGTCGCTTACTCATCCAACTGATGGCACCACCAAACATAGTGAAAACATAAGCACTGGTGGATCTCCTGCTGTTAATATCACCTGCCCAATCTGAATCCACAAATCCACGAATACAAACTGAATGTGGAGATCCAGAAGAGTTACCATGGTAACATATGGAGTAATCTGATGTACCCCTCAAATATCTGAATACTCGCTTAACTGCATCCCAATGTACCCGTCCAGGGTTAGCCATAAACCGGCTTAGGACTCCCACTGCTTGGGCAATGTCTGGTCTAGTACAGACCATAGCATACATAAGACTGCCAACTGCACTAGCATAAGGTACTCTACTCATGTCCTCCACCTCACTAGGAGATTTTGGACAATCATCTACAGATAACTTTGTTCCCATTGAAACAGGAACACATAGTGGTCTACAATCTGCCATGCTGAACCTATCCAACACAGACTTCACATACTTATTCTGACTCAACCAGAGTTTTCTGTTAGACCTGTCTCTACTGATTTCCATACCCAAGATGTACCTTGTTGCCCCAAGATCTTTCATCTCAAACTGTGCTGACAACTGAGATTTAAAATCAGAAATCATACCCTTACCCTTCCCAAACAGCAACATATCATCAACATATAATGCAACAATAAGAAGGCGATCATTTTCAACTCTGAAATAAACACAATGATCTGATTTCGATCTTACAAATCCAATTGACAACACAAAGGCATCAAACTTAAGGTACCACATCCTAGGAGATTGCTTCAAACCATATAGAGATTTCTTTAATCTGCAAACTAAGGATTCATTACCTTTAACAATGTAGTGCTCAGGCTGTGACATATAAATCTCTTCCTCCAAATCACCATGAAGGAAAGCTGTCTTCACATCCATCTGTTCTATCTCTAAATCATATGATGCAGCAAGAGATAACAGAAATCTAATGGATGTCAACTTTGCAACAGGAGAGAATATTTCACCATAATCTATTCCCTCTACCTGTGAATACCCCTTTGCAACCAATCTAGCTTTGTACCTTTCAACACTGCCATCTGCACAGAATTTCTTCTTGAACACCCATTTACAGCCAACAGATTTTCTCCCTTTAGGCAAAGGTACAAGGTCCCAAGTTTTGTTTTTCTCCAATGAAGCCATCTCATCATCCATAGCCTCAATCCAGGAACCTGCATCTTCCATGCCCAAAGCCTCTTTCACAGATCTAGGCTCATCAGTGTTAGTAATCAAAGCAAAAGCACAACTGGAATCTAACATAGAATAACCAAACCTTTCTGGTTGCTTTCTTTCTCTCATGGATCTCCTCAAGGGCTGAGGTTGAGGTTGTTCTTCCTCTTCTTCCGAACTATCAGAGCTGCTAGAGCTCTCCTCATCATTAGACCCAACATGGTCTCTCTGTTCAGTCTTCTCAGGGGTAGGAGGAAACTGAACAACATCTTTTTCCTTTTCTTTTTCATCTGGTTGTAGCACAATAGGAGAAGATGTTAGCTCTCTGAAAATAACATTTCTACTATACAGCACCTTACTAGTCATAGGATTCCAAAGCTTGTATCCTTTCACACCAACACTGTATCCGATGAAAATACATTTGACAGCTTTGTTTTCCAACTTAGATCTTTTCTCCTTTGGAACATGTGCATAAGCTTCACAACCAAAAACACGAAGATGTCTAATTGAAGGCTTCTTACCAGACCACACCTCCATGGGTGTCTTACCAACAAGAGCTGATGTAGGAGATCTGTTAACCAGATAGCAAGCAGTGGCAACAGCTTCGGCCCAAAATTTTTGTTCTAGGCCAGCTCCACTAAGCATACTCCTAGCCTTCTCCATCAGTGTCCTGTTCATTCTCTCTGCAACTCCATTTTGCTGCGGGGTGTAAGGAGTTGTCTTATGTCTCTCGATTCCTCGTTCTTTACAGAACTGTTCAAACTCTGTGGAACAAAACTCACCACCATTATCAGTTCTCACACACTTGATTCTTTTACCAGTCTGATTCTCCACGAGAGCCTTAAATTCCTTGAACCGACTGAAAACCTGTGTCTTACTTTTTAGGAAATATATCCAAGTCCTTCTACTGTAATCATCTATAAAAGATACAAAATATACAGAACTGGAGATAGAAGGAACTTTTACAGGACCAAAAACATCAGAATGAATAAGATCCAAAAGTCCAGAAGACTTGTGAGAACTAGAGTAGAACTGAACACGATTTTGCTTACCATAAACACAGTGTTCACAGAAATCGAATTCGAGATTACAATCATTTAGCCCCTCAACGAGATTTTTAGTTTTCAAGGTCCTAAGACCCTTCTCACCAATGTGGCCAAATCTCATATGCCACAACATTGTCTTTTCTGCAGGAAGCTTGCCTTCCAAAGTGTTTACACCCTTAGGCACACTTACTGCACTGCCATCGGAACCCATTGCCACAATCTTCTTTACTGCTCGTTCAGATGGTGGGGATGAAGTGATAGCCGCTCTCTTCTTTGAAACAGAAGAACTATTGCATTGAGCAATGCATGCATCAAGCTGAAACAAAGTACCTCTCCTAGTACCTTTAGCGAGCACCATAGATCCTCTTATCATCTTGCATCCATCTTTCGAAAAAACAACTTGCACACCTACATCATTCAACATACTTACAGATAATAGGTTTCGTGCCAAACCCGGAATGTGCATAACTCCATTGATTCCCTTTACTCGTCCATCAGGAAATCTGATAGTGACCCTTCCGCGTCCAACTATCTTTAGGTGAGAATCATCACCCAAGTACACCTTTCCACCATCAAACTCTTCATATTTTGAGAACCGGTTTCGATGAGAGGTCATGTGAAAAGAAGCACCCGAGTCTACTAACCACACATCATCAGATGCATGGGCTGCCAAAGCTGCAATAAAAGCATCTCCATCTTCTTGAGATTTTTCAGAAGCTGAATCTGAGCCTTTCTTCTTCTTCTTCGGTTCTTTGCAGTCCCTCCGGAAGTGCCCAGATTTATCACAGTTCCAACATTTCGCCTTGGACTTTCCAGGAGTCTTAGAACTCCCACGGGATTTGGATCTGCCCTTCTTTGACTTATTGTCATTCTGCTTTCCTTTGTCGTTGGATCTCCCGCGAACAGCAAGGGCTTCCTTAGACGAATCCGAAGTCTTTCTTCGCATCTCCTCAGACAGCAGTGAAGACACCACATCATCCATACGGAATGTGACTATAGTACTTCCGAGAGCCATCACAAGATGGTCCCACGAATCCGGCAAGGAACAAAGCAGGGTCATACATCGATCCTCCTCCTCAATCTTGGCACCAGATGATGCCAACTGTGCAATCAATAAATTGAATGCATTGAGATGATCAGTTACGGATCCACCTTCCTCCATTCTTAAAGAATACAACTTCTTTCTCAGGAACAACTTATTCACCAGAGATTTGGCCTGATACACAGACCCAAGCCGTTTCCACAAAGAATTTGCAGTAGTCTCATCAAGAACATTCAGAAGAACGGCATCTGCTAGACAGAGTCTGATGAGACCCTTAGCCTTCCGATCCTTGATATCCCAATCCGCTTGAGGTATCGCTACAGGTTTCACATCAAGTGAAGTAGCCTCCCATAGATCGCGGTCTTCAAGCATGTCTTCCATCTTGAGTTTCCACAACTCGAAATTAGTGCCATTAAATTTCTCCACCTCCATTCTACTGTATGAGGAACTTGCCATCTCAATCTGCAAATAAGATTCAGAATGCTCTGCACAAAAAAACTCCCACTCAACTTGAGATTAGCTCAAAAAACCCTACCCAACAACTAGGATCAAAAGTTGATCAGGCTCTGATACCACTTGTAAGGAAACTCAGGTGCGGAAACAGCTTCCTACACTAATCTCTTAAGGAAAGTATGGTGCAAATTCGTTTTAAACCCTTACAATTTCAGATTCGTTAATCTACTTAACAAAGATATTGCAGCAATATACCATACATACAGAAAATGAAGAATGACACAATGATTTACCCTGGGGAAAACCTTTCGGTAAAAAACCCCAGCACTCCAAAACCTGCACAATGTATTATCTTCAACACAGCGGTTACAACACACTTGCAATGCAAGTTCTTTCAGGAGATTTCCAACTCTTGAAGACAAAAAGCGGCAGCATGAAAAAAACGTTCCAACAATGCACTCACATCACAAATCTTCGCAACCCTAAAAAACGCTTATATCATGCGCTTCCCTTTTAGGGCAACTTCCGAAGATAACTGTATTAGGGTTTTACCATTCTCCGAGAAAATAGGAACTCGAAAATTTTTTTCGGGGCGATGCCCCGAACCCCACTATCGTGGAAGAGTGTACAGTACTCAACTTTATCAATTGCCACATGTCTTCACCTGTCATTGAATCTTCCAGACATAGCTCTTACATGTCATAGGAATCCGTCATAACCGTTTCAGCCATGATCTCCTTACACACAATTCAAGATGCCGACACATTAAGTGGAGTGACACATCAACATGCAAACTAGACATGTACATTCACACTTAATTACATTATTTGCAAGAAATACATTTTACAAAACAAATAATAAGAATAGGAATTATCCAAGGTTGAGACACCTTATTCCTAACATATTTTTCCATTCAAGTGTGCCCCTCCAATTTGTATTCAACTTCCTCTATATTCTTCTCCTTTACCTAGCACCACACTTTTTTTGTGTTTTAAATCTACATCTTTCAAAATTTCCTTTCTCATTCCCACACACAGCCATGGTCAAAACCAATTTCCATTTTATTTATGTCTTCTCAATTCTCTTCCTAGCACATTTTCCTTAGCCAATTTATGTCCTACCACATTCTAGAGTTTTGTTTTGGTTTTATTAAAATGATGAACTATTTGACTTTTTTCACACCCCTTTCATTTTTTTATATCTCTTGGTATTATTGTTTGGAGGATAAATAGATCACCCTCCCATGCCTCCTTTATTTTTTTATGCTAACTCTTCAATTTATGTTTGTACGTCCCCTCTCTCTTTGAATTTTTTTATTTATTTTAAATTTCCAGAAGTAAATAATTATTTGAAACTATTAACCCTTCAAGGAATTAAATCGATGGAAAATTGAATTGAATTAATTAAAACAAGAAATTCATCTACATAAATATTTCAAGAAGAAATCACATTAAGTCTTTTCGTGCTCATCCAAGATATAAATCAACATTTTAAACTTTCCTTTCACCCCTCACAGTTTCTTGATACGTTATTGAGCGAGGTCGAACAAGGAGAGAATTAAATTAACAAAACTTAAAAAGAGAGATGGAAAGAAAAACTAAAACAAACCAAAATTATGGAAAACAAATCAACAATTTTTTTTTGGTTGGTGTTGATCACCAGTCCACCTGCATGCTCCTACACCATATTGTGATCACACACATCTTAGACAATCTTATTGATGATGTAAATAATGATCTCCATAAATCCTTTGACATGATATAATTGGGGCTACTTCACTATTATCTTGTCTTTCATATATGTTAGAAGAAGCATCACATTTTTATCTCACAAATGAAACATATCAAGATTCCTAGAAAACTATGAAATTTTGGATTATAAACCCATTTCCACTCAAATGGATAAATCTTTGCAATTATCTTCATTCTAGGACTCATCCATGTAGATGCAACTCTCTATAGATATCATGTGGGATTCTCATTTATGTGATTTATACCAAACCATAGTTATGATTTCTTGTTAGCTATCTTTCAATATTTATACAAGAGGAAAAGAAATATCACTAGGTTGCAGCTAAGATTTTTTTTTAGATCTATACAAGCTACACATTATTATGGTCAAGAATACAAGAAGAACCTTAGTTTTTCTTATAAGGTTATACCAACTTAGACTATGTTGGATTTGCTGGTGATGTTAAGTATATATATTAACGGAAAAAGTATCATTTTCCCTTACTTTATTTGGGAATAATTATCATTAAATTAACTTAATGGTGTCTTGGAATAGTGTTGTAATGTGTTGTACAGATTCACATAATTTTAGGGCCCTTATTTGTTTAAAACATTCCTTAATTTTTCCTTTGTAGAAGTGTTGTAAAGTGTTGTAACACACTTTCACACTTTTCTAAGGTTTATTCAATTAATTAAGCCTAATGGGCCCCTTTTAATGAAATGTACCTAATGTTTACCTTATTTAAGTGTTGTAAAGTGTTGTAACACACTTTCACATTTATCTAGGGCCCTCTTAGTTAATTGTGGTTAATTAGAGTTAATTATCCCCTTTAATTCAAATTCAAGCCTTATTTGTGACACCTCCCAAAGATTTATCTCGACACCCACAATTCAAATTGCATAACATTTAATTGGGAAAAATCAAGGTCCTAGAAATTGATTCTAGGACCCATTTTCACGAGGTGGTGAATGGGTTCAACCTCTATAGGACCCCACTTTATTAGTAGATTCTAAATGGCTTTTTATTTTTCTTTCATGCCCCAAAGGTTAGGTCCTGGAAAATAGTGCCTGGACCCATTCGCCCTAGGTGGTGAACGGGTCCTCCCTTAATGAGGACCCCCTTTTTGAATTTCATTATGGTGGTAATTTAATAATTTTTATCTCTAGATCTGGTGCCAACTTGAATTGTTTGAATTTCAGGGTTAATCTATAGATTTAGTATAAATAAGGGGTTAATTCACATTGTTTCTCCTAGCAAATTCAAGTTATCATAAGAGTACATTCAGAAGAGAATTAGAGCATTACAAGATAATTTCAAAGGCATTTCAAGGTAGATTAATAAGTGTTTATTGCGGCAATTCAAGATCATTCCATCATGTTTGTGGTTTAGTGCATTCTTGCATGTTGTTGAACTAAGATTGCGAGTGTAGCATTGAGGATCTACTTGCAAGAATTGTTCACATCTTATTCAAGTATCAAGATCTACATTCTGCATGGCCACTACATGTTAGATTACAGATTTGAATTACAAGACAACATTCAAGGTATCTACATTGCATCATTTCATGTTTCATGCTTCAATTTCATCATTTCATCATTTGGTTTAATTACCTACAAGGGGTTTGACTAAGGAAAACACCTATTCACTAACAATAAACAAGTTTTTGACTCTTTGAATGTGTGTTTACATATTTACAGGTTAAATATCAAGTGGAGAATTTTAGAGAAAAATTGTCAAATTTGTCAAGTTGCAAAGTTGACCTTTAAAGTGAAAGAACAAAGAATTGAAGCTATAGAATTAAGTAAAACTTTTTGTGAGATAAAAATCAAGAATTTGAGAGTGCAAACATCAAGGAAAATAACCCGGATCTTAGTGTTGGACTCAAGGGAACACTAAGAGGGGTGAATCAGTGTTCAAAAAATTTAAACTTTATTAATCTAAAACTTGAAACCATTTCAACATTACAATAAAGAAAAGATGCAAGAATTCAAGGTAATCATTCGCAACACCATAATACAAGGTTTTTTGCATGGAAACCCTATTAGGGGAAAAACCACGGTGGAGGTTAATCCACAATTTGAGTGCTCAAATAAAAGTGTTTACAAAAGAGAATGCACTTGCATTCAGGCACACTACCTAGAGCTCACTGCTTAGAAGGAAAGGCTCACTAACTTACAAAAGTTTAGATTAAAACCATCTGAAGGTTGAACTAAGATAGTAGCATCTACTTACGCCAAGTTACAGTTATGTTGAAGCTCATATATTAGATTCCAATTCCTCTATCTGACTCTGCACTTCACTCTGCTATTCTCTGCTCTGATATTTGCATCACAAATGCATAATTCGCATCACTACTACTCTAATTTTCACACCACATAATGATATACTTCGCATCACACACATTTTATCTACTTGCTCATATCCACACTACAAAATCGATATCATATATATATCCGCTAACAAGGATTTAACCATTCATAAGTTGACTCCATAAAATATTAAGTTCTTTTCAACTTGTTGGCTAGATCCACCACTAATTATTTATGTGTAACCTCCAAAGTCAGTGAAGACATAGAGAGGAAAAAAATAAACATATTTCAAACATAAGATCATTTAATTGATAACCCCTTATACATGCACTATTGCTATACTTGATGGGTCAAATTTTAACCATAGATATCCAACAGATTAGTGTACTGAATCTCCTAGATCACACACTAGTGAATGCAATCAAAACACTCCATTATTAAGGTATTCCAAACATCAAAAATCCTTTCTATGAGATCCACAACTCAAAATACCAGTCTAGTGAGGTAATCATATCGACATTTGAGTCTTTAATCGGATGCCCTGTTCTTTGCACTATTTTGTCGGTAGAGACCAAAACTAGACTATAGATCGGATGCATCACTTAGGTTGCCATCATTGACAACACTTACAAGACATATTCCAACAATCTCCCCCTTTGGCATTGATGGCAACACTTAGTGAAAAATGAATAAGTGTTAGAATCATTATAAGTACATTGCCAAGATTTACTGCACTCTCTCCCCCTAAGTTTTATAAGGCATTTTTCACTGCATTCTCTCCCCCTTTGACATCAATGACAAAGCATAGAAACCATATGCCAATAAGTGACAAAAAGTGACAAAACATGACAAAACACGACAAAGCACGGCAAAATATGACAAAAAACTTATTCAAAATCTCCAAAGCTTCAAAACATATATGCCGACAGTTCTCCCCTTTTGACCAAAACTTCAAAATTTTGAATCAGTTTTGAAAAAAAGCAACTGCTACTTTAGAAAATTATCTTATGTTTTTCCTTCATTTCTGGAAGGAATTTCTTCCAAGCATCTATTGTGATCCCAATGATTATGATCAAGTTGTTGTTATTGGATGTCCTGTTGATAATTTCAATGAGGGATTCTGGAATTGTGATTGCTTCCTCCAATTTTTCTCCTTTCCTTAGAATCTCAACCATCTATTCCAATCTGCATTCGGTTAAGTCCTTCACCTTCTAAAAGGTATCCACAAGTGTGTTCTTTGAGAATTGAACTTTTGTGTGTTCAGATGGTAGATCCCAAATCTTTTTCCTGATTGTACCATCCGGATCATGAAACATATCAAAGTTTTTCACAATCCCATTCAACTCTATTTCAATCTATTCCAGTTTCTCTTTGTACTTTCCAATTGCATGAGGCCAATGGATGCAATATTTGTACAAGTTACTAGCTGATTTGATGCATTGTCTCAACTCATTCATTTTCTTCTTCAGTTTGATGAGTGATAGCCTGAATTGCTCCTTCAAGTGAGAGATAACTTCACCTCTTCTTTCTCTTGAGCCTCAGAGTTCAATGTTTCTTTTTTGCATTCAATCATTTCATCAAGCAGAATGTTCTACAAACTTTCCAATTTGATCTTACATTGCTCAAAATGAGCATTTAGCACACTCATAATCATGTCTTGATCATATGATAGTCTAATAGACCATAACTTAGCTATTTTTTGCATTCCACCTTCCTAAATAAGCTGATGTAGCTTTTCTTTGGTTAGGTCATCATCTTCCTCACTAGCCTCTGACATTTCCTTTTTCAATTCATTTTTCTATGGATCCTTAGTTTCATCATCAAATTCTTCATCCAATATGTATACAATTTCATGTTCTTTTCCTTTTTCTTTTGTTTTGGGAATCTTGGGTTCTGAAGGGTTGTACCCAATATTTTCTATTTCCTTTTTCTTCTTTTTCTCCATGCTACCAAAAGAGGAACCAGCTTCAAGTGTTCTTGTCGAAAGAGAAACACTTACTGAACCAAACGTTCCTAGCAAATTCTTGCTAAAATTTTCAAATTCTTCATCACAATTAACTAGATTCTTGAAATATGTGTAGATTTTCTTAGATACCAGTTCATTTGTTTTCCACATCATATTGTTGATCTTAGGTAAGCAATTCAATAAATACATCACTAAGCATATAACCAGTGTACTGAACCTAAAAGGGTAACATGTGTCTTTGGATAATTGCACATTCTCCATTAACTGGACTTTTATCAGTCTATATAGGTTAAAGTCATGACCTTCAATTATCATTTTATGAGAAATGTAGACTGCAACGGCCGATGTTGCTCCTTCTTGATTTATGTAAAAGATTTTATATGTTGTCACATTCACAATGTACTTTGTAATAGGTTTTTTTATCATCAAAATCATCAGTGCCCTCTGATCTCCAATTACTTCAATTAGGGTTTCAACTTCTTTGTTCCAGATGCATTTCTTCCTTGGTATGTCTCCAGATTTGCATAATCCAGTCAAACTTTTGATTGCCTCCTTCAAAATAGTGTAGGGTTTGTCCAGAATCAAAGTGTCATTATTCAATCTATTCAAGATGAATATAATGAATTCCACATTCTTGAAATGGGGAAACTCATTCCAAATATCCAAATCTTTGTACTTTGCTTCATTTAATTGCTTCAATTTGTCAGGCAACAACAAATTTCTCATAGACCTAATTTTTGCATTGTTATATTCATCTAGAATAATTATCCTTTTTATTTGTTCCATTTTTATTTCATACTTAGGGTTTACGACCACACACCAAATTGTATGAAGATTTCAAAAACAATTGAAGTACCTGATGGATTTCGACTTTTGCAGATGAATTAGCTTCTTTGCTTTGAAATTATGCTACCAGGTGCTCTCCTTTTCTTCGATGCAAAGTGACAAATGAAGGTTACAACTTTTCTTTTATAGCTCGCACACTTGCAATAAATGTGTTTGCCCTAAATTTTTGAATACTCTATTTTCTCATACGGTGAGAGAAAAATTCCTCTGCGGACCAATGAATTCTCTAAATTTTCTTGTGAATGTTCACCAAAAATTTTGCACATCATGGATACACCTTTTTTTATCATTCTTCGCATTCTTGTACTAGCTATGAACAAGGGAGGAAGGATTTTCTTGAATAACTCCCCCTATGCCAGTGGCCTGAGATCAATTATTGGATGAGTTGTTAGAAGAAGGTTCTGGTGTAGTACCATTTCCAACATCAGATTCATTCTTCCTTACCCATGTATTCTTCATCTAATCTCTTATTTCATCCATAGTCACTTTTTCCTTTCCTTTATCATTTTTCTCTATATTTTCATCTTTGTATATCAGACCTCTTCTATCCACATTTTTTTCTCTATAGAATCTTGCAATGTGACCATATTTATTGCAATTGTAGCACATAGTAATTCCTTGTCCTAACCAATCATTCCAATGGTTTCTTCTTGATCTACATTGGTTATCAATATGCCCAAATTTCCCACATGCATAACATTCAACATTTCTTGACACATTTCTGCATTCAATTAATTTATGACCAAACTATTTGCAATTGAAACACTGACTAGAGAATGATGAATTTCTTGAATTCATATTATTTATACATTGAGTAGCCCTATGGCTGAATTTGTTACAAGAAAAAAAATATCCATTAAACTTCTGAGCATTAGGTAGTCTTACCAAATACCTTCCACTTTTGTTCATTTGGTTGCTTTGTCTAAAATTATTTTATCCTGATCTGGAGCTTTCTCCTTTTTCATATCCAAGACCTCTCTTATCATGTCCACTCATATGTCCTTGAGTCAGCTAATCAAGCTTCATTGAGTTGATCTTAAACTTTTCTTTGTATTCATTTGCAGTGATAAGATCATTCCTAAGAGTATAAATCTACTTACCAAGTTCTTCTTCATTGTTTCTGGATCTTTGTAATTCACTTTCCAGCTAAGTGAATTCTCCATTTATTCTTTTGCATTCATCAAATTTCTCTTTCAGGGCCTGAGCAAGGTTTTCCTCATTTTTCTCCCTTTCTTAAAACTCTTTAGTCATCTTCATCATCATAGATTCCATTTCATGTTTTAGGTTTATATTGTCTCTAGAAATCTTTTCACATTCTTTAGTTATTTCCTTCAAGGTTTGATTCAGGTCAGCATCATCCATATTTTCATTTTCCTTTTGTTGTATCTGATCATAGAGATCCTTTCTCTTCTCCCTAGATTTAACAATTTGATCCTTCAATGACTGAATGAATATCTCTGCATCTTTAAGATTCACTCTCAATTCCCTAACTTCTTCTTTAGACTAATCAAGGTCATCAAGTGCCACCGGAAGCTATTGTTGAAGACCATTAGAGTCCATTACATTCCAATATCTACCTCAAGTTTCTAAACTTCTTTAGAGGAACTAAGCTCTAATAACAATTGTTGGACTCAAGGGAACACTGAGAGGGGGGTGAATCAGTGCTCAACAAATTTAAACTTTATTAATATGAAACTTGAAACCATTTCAACATTACATTAAAGATAAGATGCAAGCATTCAAAGTAATCATTCACAACACCATAACACAAGGATTTTTCATGGAAACCCTATTCGGGGAAAAACCACGGTGGAGGTTAATCCATAATTTGAGTACTCAAATATAAGTGTTTACAAAAGAGATTGCACTTGCATTCAAGCACACTACCTAGAGATCACTGCTCAGAAGGAAAGGCTCAATGCCTTATTAAAGTTTAGATTAAAAAAATTTGAAGGTTGAACTGATATAGTAGCATCTACTTATGCTAAGTTACAGTTCCATTGAATCTCATAAATTAGATTTTGAATCCTCTATCTGACTCTGCACTTCACTCTACTTTTCTCTGCTTTGCTATTCGCATCACAAATCCATAATTTGCATCACTACTACTTTGATTTTCACACCACACAATGATATACTTCACATCACACACATTTTCTCTACTCGCTCATATCCACACTACAAAATCAATCTCATATATATTCGCTAACAAGGATTTAACAATTCATAAGTCGGCTCCATAAAATATTAGGTTATTTTCAACTTGTCAGCTAGATCCACCACTAATTATTTATGTGTATTCTCCAAAGTCAGTTAAGAAATAGAGAGGATGAAAATAAACATATTTCAAACATAAGAGCATGTAATTAATAACCCCTTATACATCCACAATTGCTATACTTGACGGGTCAGCTTTTAACCACAGATATCCAACAGATTAGTGTACGGAATCTCCTAGATCGCACACCAATGAATCAACTTCAAAGAAATCCTTTATTAAGGTATTACAAACATCAAAAAACCTTTCTATGAGATCCACAACTCATAATACTAGTCCAGTGAGGTAATCAGATCGACATTTGAGTCTTTAACCGGATGCCCTATTCTTTGCTCTATTCTACTGGTAGAGACCAAAACTAGACTATAGACAGGATGCATGACTTAGGTTTCAATCAATGAAAAAACTTACAAGCCATATTCCAACACTCAATTTTGGAAACCCTAACAGGGACCCATTCGCCACTAAAGGCGAATGAGTCCTTTGTGCTATGAAAATAGGCTTCTTGCAGTAAGGTACAAACCTCTTTGAGCTCTAAAAACTTCCCTCATAGTTTTTATAACAGTTAGGTATCATTTCTGATTATTATTTGCATATTTCGGCTCTCATAATTGCATAAATTGTAGTGATTGTATGTGTGGAAAAACTTAGTGGTTCATCATCTTGTTGATTCATTTTGGTGAACTTGACATATTGAACATTGCAATTTTCTGATTTTAGATTCTTCCTTTTCATCCTAGGGTTAGATTTTGCATTCATTTACATCTCATTTGCATTAAATTAAGATCTCATTTAGGATTTCTTGCATTGCATTTACAATTTTATATCATTTAGAGTTTAGAGTTGCATTATTTTGTATCTATCAAAGTCTGAAAAATACAAAAACAAATCAGACATTGTGCATCTCATTTAGATCTCATTTATTTGCATTTCAACATAGGTCCTTGCATTCATCTTTTCATTGCATTTTCACCTTGCATTTTTGGAAAATCTGAAACTGAAACTAACTGCCTCAGACCTAGAACTGAAAGGAAATACTGAAACCTTGTAAATAATTAAAAAATAGTTTAAGAATACCTAACTAGGATCTATTTTCCCTTAATGGTGAATGAGTCCCTGATCATGTCAAATAATACTAGTGGTAGTGTAGTAAAATGCATACCCTTTCATTTTCACACTTTTTTGGGCCCACCCTGCTTTATTTATCCTACTTTATGGCTTAATTGGCCCTATTTTATGTCCACAAGCCCTATGAATGACATATTTTTTTGGTTAGTCCTAACATTCCCCAAAGCAAATTTCTGACCCCCTAATGAATCTGATTGGCGTGTCCCTAATTTTTGGTCGGGACTAAGCGAAACGAAGAATTTTGTATGCACAACTAGGGTTTTAGGACCTAGGGCAACAATCTTCCACACTTTATTCATGAACAAGCCCTTGAGATTCCAATGCAAAGGAGATAAAAATCTAACAAAGGGTATGTTCTAGGGGATAGAATGATGTAAATAAGGGGTTCAGCACCAAGCATTAACTTGGAAAGACAATGAAATGAATGATGAAATATAAACCCTAATTTGATGCAATTCTTTTATGAATGACATAAAAATTGAAACAAACAACAAGAAACATAAAAACTAGAAATGTGCACCTAGAAACCTCCAAAGAACTGGAAACAACTTTGAAATTCTAAAAATGTTGACTTTTTTACCACTTGGGACTCATTTGCCAACCTGAGAAAATCAATCCCAGATCTGGATTTCTATGTGGGAGCGTATTTCAAGAAAAATGGTATTGGGATCTATAATTTGATCTAACAAACAACAGTAGTGGGACTCATTCACCACACTTGGTGAATCAGTCTAGTTTGAATTTTTCGAGACTTGAAAACTCTGATCTACTCCTTAACACCTACTCTTCTATTCCAACTTGAGTTTCGGATGAGAACCTATAAAATTCACCTACAAAATAGAATTTGGGTTGATTTTGTAATGGGGGGTTTGCCTTAGTCAAACCCCAAGTTTGGTAATTAAACCTTGAAAAAGATAATGAAATATGCATAGAAACCATAGCCTTAAATGTGTCAAAGACTAGGAAGTTTGAAACATGATGCAATCTTATTCTAACATGAGAGAATATGATGCAAATATGGAAATAAAGAGATGAGTGATTCACTTGTGATGATCTTCAATCATCCCAAATGAACCCTAATGATGCTTGTAACGTCCTTAAGATAAATGTAGAGTGATAATGAGGATGGAATCACTTAGGAAACAAGTCTTTAGGATTGGCTTGATAGCTAGTTGCATCTCCCCAACCTAGAATCCATCATGATTCACCATAGGAATCCATGATAAACCCTTGACAATGCTTGATCTTGATCCAAAGTGAGCTTGAAGATCTACAAAAACACTTGAATTTTGCTCGAAATCTTAAACCTTATATGCTCTTGAAACATGAATGCTCTTGTGAGAATTTTCTTGAAGACTCTTGATGCTTGATGCTTGCAATGCTTGCTCAAAGTGATTAAAGATTGATAAAAATGACTTAGAAACTTTATTTTATAGAAATCAACACCTAATTGACCGTTATTTAGATCCAAAAGGTCGACATTCATCAAAAAATTGAATTAAATTGATTAATTCTCTCTCAAAATTTAAAAAGGACCCAAAAGGGACTCATTCACCAACCTAGGTGAATATGTCCCACATTAAGTTTTTGAGGTGGGTTTTTGAATCTTTCGGGATTTTGACAAATTTAAATGATTTTTAAGTGGAATGGGCCTCAGAATTCTAAAATAATGGGTCTTAGGGGCCTATAATGATGACTTTGAAGGATAATTAATGCAAGGGTACCAAAATGGGTCCAAATTAAGTGTGAAATCATCTCTTTGTTCAAGAGTGCATGATTCGCTACACTACATTTAGCCCCCACTTTAGCGCCCATATGACTTTACGTGCATATGTAAGCTAAAGGAATCTAAAAAGGATACACATATGAGTTTAATAATTATACAAGAGAATGAATCTCCCACTATACTTATCTACAAAACCACAATGTTAGGAACCACATCCTGTAACATGAATCTTTTAGTTGTCCAAAAACAATCCTCTTAGAAAACCTCTTTCTAGAGATCGTGTTCGAGGGTAGATGTATGCCCCCTCTTGATTCCACTTTCTTTTTGTAGGTGGAATCAAGGTAGTAGTCTAGCCATGTTGAATAGGATGATTCATACCATAGGGAATTTCCAAGTACCATGCCACATAATTATAGAAAATTGGTGATTTCGGGAGCGGAACTATGATTCCAATGCAACAAACAGTGTCGAAAGCGAAGCTCTCTAGCACTCGTTATGTTGCTTTTATTGAAATGCATTTTTAACCCTAATGTAGTAAAAACCCTAATTTCAACTTACATAAGAGTGAAAAAGTGAAGTAAATTCTTACTATTTTTCCTTTTACCTTTTGTAGCTTGATAGCAACTGAGGAAAAGTGATAGATGCCAAGTAGATGAGATTACAGGCTTGCAAGACTAGACGTGTTGTGGGACCAGGTGGCACACAACAAACATCATCATGAGGTAAGTTGAATCTTCGACCTTTGCTTTGTACTTACATAGTAATTTGATGATTTTTATGTATTTCTAGGTCAATTTAGGGCCTTGGAAATTTTTTTTGCAAAGCATCCCCTTTTTTTGCGAACTGTCCCACTTTTTTGCAAAGTGTCCCTTTTGTTTGCGAAGTGTCCCACTCTTTTGAAAAGTGTCTCATTTATTTGCAAAGTGTCGAAAAAAGGTTCTAAAGTGTCTAGGGCCTTTAGGAAAGCACACTAGAGCAGATTTAGTACACTTATATGATTATGGATGTGAAAATTGACGGGATTAATGGTCGAGGAGCACCTTGAAATACACCTAATTTCATTTTGATTGAAATTCTATTGTTTCACATTTCCCAAGGGTCATTCAAGTCACTTTCAATTTATTAAATTCCTTAGGAGGTAAATTTTTAAGTTTGGTGTCAAAATTTGAGTAAATGCAAAAGTTGTCAAAAAATTGCAAAAATTGCCAATATGCAAAAAAAAAAGATGTAACAAGGAAAATGAAAGGTCACTTATAGTTTTAGGCGGTTGGAGGTAGTTGGAAGTTCAAAATTCATGATGTAATTCCTTTAAAAAGGCTTTGGAACCATTTTGTAATTCGTGGGTGATTGTATGAATGGTTTTGATCAATAGAAAACATAGTTTTATGCAATTCTCTATAGAATTTCTCTATTTCCTGGATAAGTACTGCCTTGCACGGGCCAAGAATGGTTTATTTTCTATTGTAAGTGGTAAAAGAATCAATCACCTCCCATTTTCTTTTTGTCTCATTCAAATTGGTTTAGATTTGTGCAATATATTTGAAGTTTGGTGCTCGCAGATGAAACCCTCTGTTAGGATAAACAATGACTTGAAGAAATTGAGTTTCTCTAGGGTAAGTGCACCAATCTATGACACAATTTTGGCTCTTAAGATGCCACTTTTTTTTCTGAAATCAAAAAAATCTGATTTGTATGAGAAAATGAACATAGTTACACTCAAAATTTCAAGATGCGGCAAGAACAAAAGTTGAAGTGCTTCGAGTCTAGTTTCTAAGCTACTATTGTTTTTTGAAATTAATGAAAATTAAGGGTCTCAAAAGAGGGGGGGGGGGAAATAGGTTCTCTTTTTATCAAAAAAAATAGCATAGCGCCTGAGGGCTCCCCCCTTTTTGATTAACTTTTTTTTAGAATTTCAAAAATCCCAATGGTGATAAATTAGCTAACACCATGTAGTTTATCTTCGTTCTTTCGGATAATTTTTTTAATGAATTGTAAACACTAAAATTCTGCAGATTACTTCAAACAATGACTACCATTAGATTGTCAGCCAGTTTGAAACAAGCAAATTCAGCATTCATATGAAATATTTCACTCATGCTACCTATGCAAATAAGGAAAATAGAAGCAAACAACTAATTGAAAGCATAAACAACAAGAGAAAATTATATTCCATAGTGGATTGGTGCTATCCTTTGTGTAGAAGGCAGCCCTTTCCCAATCCTGATAAGCAAGATTATGATGATAGACAAATTTAGTTCTGAAATGAAGAGAATAACTTTGCATGAGAGTGTGTTATCAAATTGTGTTGTAGTTGTGTTGTTGAAAATCCTTGCTTTTAGAGATTCAAGGTTGGAAGAATGAGAGATTTTGATGAATGTGGGATCATTCATAAGCCAATGACAAGATGCCACTTGTCAAGATTTGAGAGGATGAGTAATGTGCAATTTTTGGCCAATGTGCTAATTTCAAATTTGAAAATGGCAATAAATGAATATGGTTGAGGGTTTATGGGGGGAATTGTGTTTGGCCAAAAAAGTCAAATAGGAGAGTTAATGGGGGCATATTCCTTGGGAATATGCCCTTGTGAGGGAAATAGGTGTTTTAATAAATCAATTTAAATGATTTATTGTGCAAGTGGATGAATCTAGATGATTTAGGTGATTAGGATTAAATTAATCAGGATTTGATTAATCTAATAAGAGGTTACATGATATGACATTGGATTTAATTTTTTTGTATTTGTTTTAAATCAAATGAGAGGAAAATGAATTTAATTAAATATGTATGATTTAACTTTAGGAAGTTAATTAATTAATTTGATTTAATTAATTAGGAAGAAAACCTTAGTTAATTAATTAAATTGGTTTATTTAATTAATAGACAGAATAATGTTCAATAAAGCATGATTAGACATATGAGTGTATTTTGCATGTCCACATTTTTCCCCTCTTTGAGGCAATGTACTCGTTGCATTGCTTCAAAGAATGATGTTCCTGACATCAAATTAAAAAAAATTCTAATTTTTTCAAATGCCCCAGCGAAAAAGTACATTAGTACATTGCCCCCTCGAGAGATTGAGCGAAAAGATTGAAGTTGATCTTGTGACAAGGAGGTTCAAAATGGATGTATGGATGGTCAAACTATATAATTTATATGATAATGATGATGTAAATGAGATTTTTTGGAAGATGCTTAGAATAAAAAATTTATATTATCCTAAACAACTTAAATGATTATGAAAATGAGATGTGAGGTAGATGAGATGGATGATATGACATGATTATGCAGGATGCAAGATGGATGCATTGTTAGCACGAGAGAGGATAGAAGAATGAGAGGGATCAACCCTTAAATCCAAGAAGATGTAGAAGTCCAACAAGAAAACTTTATTAGAAATGATGGTGAAAGATCATGATGTATTGCTTATCCAGGGATGGGAGAGATAAAGAGCATAACTTTCCTTATGTTTGATAACACACATAGGTGCGATGCATCAAGGTATTAAGAACCAGGATGGCGTTGCGCCTAGTGATGGACTTTGACTCAACAATCAGATAAGAGTGCTCTTGTTCACACTTGACATACGGAAACATTCCTAGGACAGACCCAACAAAGCAAGTATTCGCCAAGTTATTTTACAAGAACATCCAACAACCACAACAAACAAATATATAATGATCATTGCCCCATTCCTCTCTAAACCTGATTTGTTTAGGCATCATCAAGAGGTCCTTAGAATGAGTGCAAAATAAGATAAGTCAAAAAGACCAGATAAAGTAAACAAACAAGCTAATGTTCTTCGTACCGCTAGCCAAGGCTAAACTATGGGGTTACCTGATGCTTATGTCCATCGTAGGAAAGCTTCATCCTAGGACATGTTGTGATCAGGGTTTTGATGAGATTGGTTGGATGATAAGCTATTGATACTCTGAGTTGACCAACTTTCTTTCTTACTGACTTAGGCTTAAGACTCTGACAATTAGGTGTTCACTTTGGAACCTGCTAGACTTGCTTCTGATTGCTTCACCAAAGGATGAAGGCGACGATGATTTATTATGAGCGGTGATTATTGCAGGTGAAAGTGAGATGAGATGGGTGCACCATTTTGGATTTTTTAGATATTTGGATGTTTTTGTTGTTTTGAAATGTTTTGAGGCTATTTTTGGTGTTTTTTGAATGTTTTTGGTATTTTCAAGATTTGTGAATGTTTTTCGATTTTTTGTCTCGGGGACCGATCAAGGATGGCCTTGCCTACATTTAAGCTCATAGACGACATAGTTCAGATTCCAATTGACTTGACTGCTAACGAGATAGATGAGCAAACAGATTGCCATTGCGATGGATGCCTAAGGACTGACCTTAACTATCTCGGGGGATGATCAGAGATCAACCTTGCCTACGTTCAAGCTCAAAGACAACGTAGTTCAGAAAAGGTGAAAGATTGACAAGACTCAAATGATGAATTTTTGAAGATTTTATGATATTTTGACATGTTTTTGAGTTTTTTGATGACTTTTTCGAATGTTTTTGATTTTTTCTGATGAATTTTTGACAATTTGAATATCGATACGTAATGATATCAGTGCTTTGTTTTGGGATTTTGTTGAAAACCAAGATTAATGTTGATCAATCGGATTGATGGATTGATAGTTTGACTAAGTGTGTTAAGTCAAACAAAAGTGATAATGCACTCGTAAACTCTAGGAAGTCATGTTATCCTAGAGTAAACTCGTACACGAGGGGGTAGTTTGACTAAGTGTGTTAAGTCAAACAAGTTGATGATGGATTGGATAATTTGATTAAGTGTGTTAAGTCAAATAAGATGATAATGCATTTGTAAACTCTAGGAAGTTGTGTTATCCTAGAGTAAACTTGTGCACAAGATGTTAGTTTGACTAAGTGTGTTAAGTCAAACAAGGTGATAATTGATTGGGTTTGATTGATCAAGATTGATGAAGCTTGATTTGGAACAAAATTGTTTTGATGATTTGATGTGACACTAACGTGCAAGTTAGATGTGACTAACATTGATTGTTTAGATTGATGTTCGACGAAACATAAAGCTTGATAAGGAACGTCATCTTGTCAAAATATGCCATGAGATAGTGATTTGACTTGGTGCTCACAATTTCTTGGTCGATTTGATTTCACATTTGTAAATTTTTGGATCACCACATATGTTGGAGGATATAGATCAATATTTATTCCCAAACCAAGACGTAAATATCTGCCCCCAGTGCCTAGCAATGTATGGAATGCCATGGGTGGATTCTTTAGATCAGTATATGAATAAATAGATATGATAAGCATGCAAAGGATGCCAAGGTTTATCTTGCGATAAGATTTGGTGTTCGAACAGAGGAATGCTCATTCAGATAATGCTTCAAGGCTCAGATGATGTTAGGCAAGATGGGATCAATGAAAATGACCTATGTCAAGATGTTTACCACAAGCACGTATAAAGTGTGCACCAAGTTTTCATCAAGATCAAGATACCTTGGAGTATGGATGCAGATGGATGAAAATGGGTTGGATAAACGGTTCATGGATGAATGGATGATATGGATGGAATGTTGAATTTATTATGGATGTGTTAAGATGCTTTCTCCTAAACTGACACACATAGATGCTCAATTCTATGCATGACACCTGTTTGCCAGGTTTTCATCATGGTACCTATCCAAAGTGCCACCATAGTGGTTTTCACTAAAGGATGATTTTTTTCTTTACTATTTTCAATCCTTTTTCTGATTTTTTTTGGATTTTTATATATTTTTTTTTTTTTGTTATCACCAAGATCCTTGTTTTCCAAGTTTTCATCAAGGTGACCATTTTTTTAGGATATTTTTTTGATTTTTTGTATTTTTTGAGAGATTTTAAGATGATGTTGAATCACCTGGTACTGTTGACATTGATGCTTCTGTCATAATGTGCCATCGATATCCTACTTGAAGAAGCTACTTAGCCAAGATACGTGCACTTGAATGCAACTTTTGAGACTTCTGATCTACTTTGTTGATATCGGAGTTAACTTTATCTTTGTGCGCACATCGCGATAGAGTACCTTCTGAATCCTTATGATGAAGGGTCATTGCCAACACATAGTCAATGTGAGAATTGGATATCATGCGTCGAGGCATGGATGGAGTGTGTTTAGGTATAAAAGATAGATTGGTTGATAGTTTGGAACCTTTGACTCTCCAAACATGGGAAGATGAGAAATGATGGGTGGATATGGAAGTGTGTGTGGAATTAGGACCAACTGCTTGATACAATTTGTATGTCACTTGAGAAGATTGTTTTTTCTTTTGTAGACATTTTTGATGGATACTTTTCCCTTGTTTATTTTTCCCCATATTTTCTTTGACTAATGGAGTTTGATCGGGATAGTATTTCTTTGTTGGTATCCATATGTATTTGATTTGTCCTTCATGCTTCTCTACTTCTTTTTCTTTGATAGCAATCTTTGTGCTTTGATTCAACTCTTTCTTTTGATGTTGGTCCCAATTCGTGGATGGGGTGTTAAGTGGAGAAGATTCATGGTGTGGTGGGTTGTATTGTTGGCATTGGTTTCATCATAAGGATTCTTCATTCTTCCTATGTTGATGTTTTCTTGAGATGAAGTTGTCCCCAATTTTGTGGAATTATCACTTACATGTTTATATCCCTTGGTTGTTGCATAACCAAGACCTCGATGCTTAGGATTTCCAAAAATATGCACTGGTTCTAGGATACCTTGTTCATGTAGACCTAATCCTCTGCCTTGATAGTTCATGTGCTCAAAAAATTTATCTACAATAGGATATGATTTACCTTGGAAACAAGGTGATAATCCTTCTCTGCTCTGTCATGGACCTTCAAAAGTGTCAGCTTCTTCATTGATAAAATAGCTTGCCCTTAAAAAGGTGAATGATCCAAGTTTATAAGTGATAGGATCCTCTGCATGTGGGATGACTTCCTGATTAATATCTTTGGCTTGATCTTGTCAGATATCAGATTGTAATTCTTCTTTAATAGATGTTGATGATTCATTATCCTCATAAAAATCTTCCTCATGATTCATTTCACAAGATTTTTATGATTCGCGACTTCTGTAGGAGCCCTCTTCATGACCTATTTCTAATATGTCTCTGGATTTCTCTATATCTTGATCATGTGTACAAATTTTAAGAGACTCTTGTTCCTTGGTAATGATGTCAAGAGTATGAGACTCTTGTTTTGAATGAAGATCATCTACATGTCCATCCAAAGAAAGCATCTCATGGGTAGATGGAGGATTATGTGCTATATGGATATGATCATCATTTGCGACATCTTATATAGCTAGAAGAGTGCCCATTAGATAATTTTAGTATCTCAGAGATACAAATTCTCAATCTTGGTTAATTCTGGAATTACTTTCAACATTTTTTGGATCAAGTTCTTGGCATGGGTCGATTTCAAAGGATGGATTGTCTACAAGGGATTCTTGGACATCATTATTTGGAATGGGAAGTGGCTCAATATCCTCTTGATTTTTGAGTGGATTTGGATCAAGTGT
This sequence comes from Sequoiadendron giganteum, assembly GCA_007115665.2. NCBI lineage: Eukaryota > Viridiplantae > Streptophyta > Pinopsida > Cupressales > Cupressaceae > Sequoiadendron > Sequoiadendron giganteum. Next base: position 621,634,508 of record CM021107.1, read on the forward strand.
TGAGCTAGGGATCTCTTCAACATCTAAAACCATGAGGTCAAGGGATGCCAATATGCCATTGGAAGGGCTATTGGTAGACCTTGATGGAAGATTTTTATCATACTTTGAAATATGTTCTTGAGATATGTCCTCTAATTCATTAGGTGATGTAGAGACATTTTCAACATAATTATTGGTCGATGGATCATGGATTCTGTCAATAAGATCAAATAGTGTTAACACATCTTGAAATAGATCACCAAAAAGTGGCTCTTGATGTATGGTGAGTTGATCATTAGATGGGGTAGAAACATATTCAATGTGGTCATTGATGGATTGATTTTGATCATTGTCCTTAGCCGTTATGGTGGAGATATTGTCAATGTCTTCAACCATAAGACCAAGTGATGTTGACATTTCTTGAATTGGATCATTGTTGAGAATTGTTGGTGAATTTTGATCATGATTGAAAAGTGGTTCTTGGTGTGTGTTGGTTTGATCATTGCATGAGGTGAAAACATCTTCAAGATTTTCATTGATGGATTGATCTCAGCTACCATTTTCATCAAGTGTGGTGGAGAGATTGTTAATGCTATCTCTAGTGGTTGATTTCTAATTATTGTCCACAATAGCTATTAGCTTTTGATCAATCAAGTCTTGGATGATATTTTTTAGTCAAACACAATCCGATGTTGTGTGTCCCTTTACTTTGTGAAAGTCACAAAAGTGTTTCTCATCATACCCTTGTGGTTTCACCATGGGCTCTTGATAATTCACATAAATAGGGATTTTAATGATATTTTCTTGTACCAACCATTGCAAGACTGATTCGATTGGTTCCCCAAGTGGTGTGTACTTTCGTATGTTACCTTGTGAGATTTTCATTTTAAATTGACCTTGTGGCAATTGATTTTGGAGATGTGGTGATTGATCTTTGAGATGTGGTGATTGATTTTGTTCTTGATGTCATTGATCTTTATATCCAACCTTTCGACATTGGAGATATTGTTCTTGATATAATTGTGGGGACAACTCAACGCTTTGATGACATGGTTCAACCAATGGAAGAGTGTATTGATTTTTGGGTGGAGATGTCTCTTGGCACAATGGATCAGCTACTTTGGTAAGTGAAGTAATTTGATCCCAAAAATTTGATCTTGATTTTGACCTTGACACCTTTGATATGGTTGACTTGGTTGTAGAGCAAGTAGATTTGGAATGTATCCTTGTGGTGTTTTCTTGGGATTGTGGATGAGTTGATTTTGGATAATGCTTTGATTCGGTGTGATGTTTAGATTGGGCATTATAGGTTGAATTTGAACATTGTTGTGGTTGGAAATCATATTGCCTTGATTTAGGTAACTTTGATTTTGCATTGGGTTACCTTCACTTGGATCATTACATGGAGTTGCCAATATACTGTTGGGATTCTGAACAACCTTGGTTTGATTTGCAAGCATATTTATCCCAAAGTTTACCAAGTGTGGATTCAAAATGGTCATGCTTGACAAACTTGTATTTGGAATGTATGGATTTGGTGAGATAATGTTGTTTGGAAGACTCATGCATTGAGCGTTTGATTGATAGATTTGTTGATTTGGACTTGGATTTAAGTCTACCAAAGGGAAAGATGTTCCAAAATTTAGATTAGGCATACTCACATTTGTATTATTGAAGTTTGGAGGAGATAATGATGCCACACATAAATGTGAGTTTCGATAATCAATTGGCATTGTGAGACTTGGATAGTTTGGTTGACCTGGATTACTCATGATGTATGAGTCAAATTTAAATTCCATGTTCTTCTTGTGTTTTTACCTTGTTGCAAAAGTGAACCTCTAAGGTGTTTAGGACCGATGATGAGATGAAGGATGAAAGGGGTGAATGATACGGATGTGTTTAAACTTTTCAGAACTTTGGATCAATGCTAGACTTTAGGACTGAGATTGAGGATAGTTTGACTAAGTGTGTTAATTCAAACAAAAGTGGTAATGGATTGGATAATTCAACTAGGTGTGTTAAGTTAAACAAGATGATAATGAACTTGTAAACCCTAGGAAGTTGTATTATCCTAGAGTAAACTCGTACAAAAAATATAATTTGACTAAGTGTGTTAAACCAAACGAGGTGATTTCGAACTTGTACACCTTAGGAAGTTGTATTATCCTAAAGGTGAATTCGCTCAAGGGGATTGATAATTTGACCAAGTGTGTTAATTCAAACAAGGTGAAGTTGATTTTCCAAAAGTCTAGCATAAATGATGTTTCCAAAGCTCCCAAGAGTTTGTTGGTGAGATGTTATTTGGTTGATGTTTGAAATGGGTGAAGTGTTTGACCCAATCCTAGATGAACCTAAGAAGGACTTTGTTTACAAGACCAAGGTTTTGAAGAAAATGCTTTTCCCTAAGAGTAACTGAAACAAAAATAGCAATGTTTTCATGAAAACCATAAGACAGAAGTTTGCAAGCACATGTGTGGTTCAATTGTCTGTTATCTTGCTCAGATTTGGTTCCTTTTGACACAAGCACTTTCTTGATTATGTTTTCAAACTGAATGTCCAATGTCCTAACTTTCTTTTATCCCACAAAGTGCATTATGTGGAAATCAAGAAAATCAAGGCAAAGGTTACCTAATGTTTAACCTTGGTGAAAACAAATGATGATAAAATCCAAGCACTTAGAAACCTCTAAGGATATGATCCCTAGGGAAAGCAAGAGTACTTAAATTCGTCAAGGATATTTGTTTTCTCCAAGGGGTTTGAAATTTGGATCTCTTTGTGAATGTTTTTTTTTCAATTGTTTTGAGGACCAAGCAATGTATTTTTCATTTCCAAGCACATGTAAGGCCCTAGGATGAAGAGACAATATTTTGTTGGATTCCCACTTGGACGCATCTAGCTACGCATATTCTATGTGGATGACTAGATGCTTGACCACACAGGCTCCCCTTACAGTGCACACACTTCTCGGGTGAGCCAAGCATCAGTACCCATGAATCTCCCATGGCATACTTTTCATCTCTACAACAAAACCGCATGTATAATGTGGGGTGGCTTCAAAGGACATGACCTTTTTCACCAACAAAATAGATAAGGATTTGGCCTTCTAAACAAGGGGTTTTAGTTCGAACTTTCCATTCGTGGAGGCTGACCCATGTGGCAAGAGACCATTGTTGCCCTTCTCGTTGGAGTCAACCGTGTGATACTAGATTTTGTTCGAGTACCCACTTTTATATCCTGGATGGAAATACACTTGGCTTTAGTGTGTTACCAGTTGAGTCGTTCCCTTGGGTGAGTACTTTTTCCCACAAGGCAGGCCCTCTAAGATAAACAAAAGCGAGTAAACATATTCATAATTCGATCAACCTTTGTTTAGAAACAAAGGGAGAACACTCACAATAATTTTACTCACACTCACAAGATGTTTTATTCAATTTTAAGTCCAAAATGAAAGTGTGAAGGCAATATTTTTGACAACTTAATATCAAAAAAAGACTTTTGATTCTCAAGACCGTCGTTTCCTTGGGAATATGCCTTCTGAGGAAAATAGGGGTTTTAATAAATCAAATTAAATGATTTATTGTGCAAGTGGATGGGACATAGGTTAGTCTTAGCATTAATCAGAGATTTGACTAATTAAGCTAGTGATTAGGTGGTGTGACATTTGATTTGCATTTTTGTTTTAAATTTTAAATCAAATGAGATGAAAATGAATCTTAGTCATTTAATTAAATACAAGCGATTTAATTAGATCAGGAGAATTTAGGAGATCATTTTTTTTTTTTTTTGATGAATTCTTTAGGAGATAATTAAATAATTTGATTTATTTAATTAAAGAGATAAGCTTAGTGAATTAATTAAATTGGTTTATTTAATTAATAGATGAAATAATGTTGAATGAAGCATGATCAGATGCATGAGTAAATTTTGCATGTCTACATTTTTCCCCAAATCCCTCAACCATATGTATTCAATGCCAAAATTCAAATTTGAAATTGGCACATTGGCCAAAACTTTCACATTCCTCATCCTCTCAAATCTTGACAAGTGGCATCTTGTTATTGGTTCATGAATGATCCCAATTTCATCCAAAATCACTCAATATTTCAACCTTGAATCTATAAAACCAATGCATAACAACACAATTTGGAGAACAACACTTTCACGCAAAGTTACTCTCTATATGTGAGAACTAATTTTTCTCTTCATCATCACAACATTTTATCATCTTGGCAATCTTGCTTATAAGGGGATATTGAAGGCAACCCTTTCCCAATCCTGATAAGCAAGATGATGATGATAGACAAAATTAGTTCTCAAATGAAGGGAATAACTTTGCATGAGAGTGTGTTATCAAATTGTGTTGTAGTTGTTTTGTTGAAAATCCTTACTTTTATAGATTCAAGGTTGGAAGAGTGAGAGATTTTGATGAATGTGGGATCATTCATAAGCCAATGACAAGATGCCACTTGTCAAGATTTGAGAGGATGAGGAATGTGCAAGTTTTGGCCAATGTGCCAATTTCAAATTTGAAAATGGCAATAAATGAATATGGTTGAGGGTTTTTGGGGGGAATTGTGTTTGGACAAAAAAGTCAAATAGGAGAGTTAATGCCCAAGGAATATGCCCTTGTGAGGGAAATAGGTGTTTTAATAAATCAATTTAAATAATTTATTGTGCAAGTGGACAAATCTAGAGGATTTAGGTGATTGGGATTAAATTAATCAGGATTTGATTAATCTAATAGGAGGTTAGGTGATATGACGTTTGATTTGAATTTTTGTATATGTTTTAAATCAAATGAGAGGAAAATGAATTTAATTAAATATGTATGATTTAACTTTAGGAAGTTAATTAATTAATTTGATTTAATTAATTAGGAAGAAAACTTTAGTGAATTAATTAAATTGGTTTATTTAACTAATAGATAGAATAATGTTCAATAAATCATATTAGACGTATGAGTGTATTTTGCATGTTTACATTAATATATAATATTTTATGAATTTTCAAAGTGGACACGTCCTAAAAAGCTAAAATTTGAGCATGCTCCCCACCAATTTTTTTGCAAACAAATCGAAAATTGATTTTTTTTTTCATCATGTGTAGAATGGAGTCTAGTTTCAAAAAATGTAATTTATTTCATGTTCCGATGAACAAGTAAAAATCTATCCTAAACCTAGCACATGTTGGTTTTTGACCAAAAACAAAGGCATTTACAATAGAGTCCATGGATCAAAACCTTAACTAAATCAAAAGTAAAAAAGAATTATATATTTATATAGCTAAGAGAGAGTTTAACACTATCACATTTTTTTTATAAACTTGCATTGAAAGACATGCAAATTTTGATGGGGAGTACGGACGAAAAGATGAAGAAAGTTTTCACCCTTTCAAAAAAACACATCATTTTCATGAAATGGTTGTCCAAACCTTTGGGTTGGATGCCCAATGAAAAATCCAACCCATACGGTTGGTATTTCCCAATGCAACTTATTTGGCGCTCGCCAAATTTTGCATGCGCCAAATGGGTTGCTTCATTTGGCAAGCACCAAATTTGGTGAGCACCAAATGTCACTCATGACTTCTAGAATTCATTTTTGTAAGCTCTTTGATTATCGCTTTCTCTGTCAGGGAAACTATATACATGAAATAAACATTTAATTATAAGTTGACATTTACATATGGAAATTTACTTTCTTATACTTTAAGTTATATTTCATGTATATATAGGTAGGATGTTTGAGAATGGTTTCAGATCTCTAGGAGTTATAATGCAAATTCTAGTTTTTGGAAGATCTGAAAAATTTTAGACTTAGTCAAATTTCATCTCTTATTCTCTAGACCTCTCTTTCTCACTATCTACATCCCTTTATCTAACAATATCTTCCTGGAGCTCAAGAACTATGTCTCTACATGTCCATCTCTCTCTCCTTCCCTCACCAATATCTATCTCCCTCCCTCCTTCCCTCTCTACATTTCTCTATCTCCCATCCCTCTCCTTTTATCTCTATATATATCTCTCTACTCTCTATATCACCTCTCTCTATACCTACCTATCCCTCTCTCCCTCTCTCTCCCCTCTTTTTCTCTCTCTCCTTCCCTCTCTACTCTCTATCTTTCCATTCTCTCTCTCCTTCTCTCTTTAGTTCTCTCTATATCACTTCTCTCTCCTTCCCTCCCTCCCTCTCTCTTCCTTTCACCACCTTTTTCTCTACTTCAAGCATCTAACTCATCCCTCTATGCATCTTTCTCTCTCCCCTCCTTCCCCAGTCTCTCCACTTCCTCCTTATCTCTCAGACTTTTGGTTCCACTACACGCCTCTATTCACCTATCTCAATTTCTCTCTCTTTCCCCTTCCCTCTACTCTCTTTCTCTCTATCTCACCCCTCTCTCCCTACCTATCCCTACCTATCCCTCCCTCCTCTCTCTTATCTCTCTCTTATCTCTCTCACCTCTCTCTCTCCATCCCTACCTCTTCTTCCCTCTCTCCTTCCCTCTATACTTCTCTTTATCTCCTCCTCCCTCTACCTACCTAGACCTCTCTATTTTTGTCTCACCTCTCTCTCCATCCCTACCTATCCCTATATCTCTCCTTTCATATCTAGTTCTCTCTACCTAGTTTTCCCTCTATACCTATTTCTCTCTCCCTCGTTGCCTCCTCTCTCTCAATATCTCCACTTTCTTTCACTCTCTAATTCTCTCTCTATCACCTCTCTCTATCTCTCTCCTCCTCTCTACTCTCTCTATCTCTCCCTCCCTCCCCCTCTTTCTATCTATCCTCTCTCCCTCTCCCTCTTTCTATATCTCTTTTCCGTCTCTCTACCTATATCTCTCTCCTTATATCTATCTCAACTATCCATCTTTACCTATTCCTCCCTCCTCTCTCTCTTCCACTAAAATTCACTCTACATCTCTTTGTCTAACCTAC
>CM021107.1:621641434-621708843 GCA_007115665.2 Sequoiadendron giganteum
CTCAACCCTATACCCTAAACCCTCAACCCTCAACCATCTACCTTCAATCCTAAGCCCTTAACCCTAAAACCTCAAACCCTATACCTTGCACCCTATATGCTGGACCCTAAACCCTAATCCATCAACCCTATACCCTCAACCCTCTACCATCTACCCTATGCATTAAACCATTAACCCTCAATTATCAACCCTTAACCCTCAACCCTTAATCCCTTAATCCTCAACACTTAAACCCTAAACCCTCAACCCTTATACCCTCTACCTTATACATTAGACCCTCAACCCTAATCCTTCAACCATATACCCTAAACCCTCTAACCTCAACCCTAAATCCTCAAACCTAAACCATAAACCCTTAAACCTTCTACCCTCTACCCTCAACCCAATACCCTAAACCATCAATCCTATACATTGGATCCTCAATCCTCATATATCTCTATCCCTCTCTCCTCTTATCTCCTTCTCTCTATCTCACTTATCCCCCCATCTCTCCCTCCATCCTTCCCTACATCTCTACCTTAATCTCTCAACCCTATACCCTCAACCCTTAAACCCTTAAACACTCAACCCTCACCCCGATACCCTCTACCCTAAACCCAATACCTTCTACCATCAACCCTATACCCTCAACCCTTAAACCCAAGTAAACTCTCTACTCTAATCCCTCAACCCTCAACCCTTAATCCCTCGATCCTTAAACCATCTCCCCTCTACCCTCTACCCTCTACCCTCTACCCTCTACCCTATACCCTCAACCCTCAACCCTCAATTATCAACCCTTGACCCTTAATCCCTCAACCCTAGGTGGTTAGGGAAACATAGGTGAGATATAGAGTGATGAAGGGAGAGGTAGGTAAACAAAGGGATAGGAGAGATAAATATAGGTAGAGAGGGAAGGAGATGTAGAGAGAGGAGAGATAAAGATAAGTAGAGAGGGGAGGGTGGGATAGTTAGGGAGGAGATAGAGGTTTGTATGTGTGCGAGAGAGAGAGAGAGAGAGAGAGAGAGAGAGAGAGAGAGAGAGAGAGAGAGAGAGAGAGAGAGAGAGAGAGAGAGAGAGAGAGATGGTTGAGATATAGAGTGATGGAGGGAGAGGTGGGTAAAGAGAGGGAGAGGGGAGATAAAGATAAATAGAGAGGGAAGGAGATGTAGAGAGAGATGATAGATAGAGAGAAGTGGAGAGTGGAGGGATGGTGGGAGAGGAAAGGAGGAGATAGAGGTGAGTGTGTGTGAGAGGGAGAGAGAGTGAGAGGAGATAAAATGAGGGGAGAGAGGAAGGGGGGGAGAGAGAGAGAGATTAGAGAGGGAAGGGGGAGAGATAGAGAGTAGAGAGGGAAGGAGAGAGTAAGAGAGAAAGAGGGGTGAGGGAGAGAGTGGTAGGTAGTGGAGGGAGAGGTAGGTGGAGAGGGAAGGAGAGAGGGATGGATAGGAGGGAGAGAGGGAAGGAGGGAGAGTGAGATGGAGAGAGTGGTGAGATAGAGAGTAGAGAGGTAAGGAGGAGAGCATGAGAAATAGAGATAAAGAGAGAGAGGGAGGTTGGAGGGAGGGAGAGGTAGAAAGGGATAAGTGAGACATAGAGAGGGAATGAGGGAAAGTGGGATAGAGAGAATGGTGATTTAGAGAGGAGGGAATGAGAGGGAAGGATGGAAAGTGGGAGAGAGGGAATGGTGATTTAGAGAGGAGGGGGTGATAGGTATGGATAGAGATAATGGTGAGATAGAGAGGAGAGAGTGAGAGAGAAAGAGAGGGATGCAGAGACAGAGAGAGAGGTAGGTAGAGGAAGGGAGAGGAGAGATAGAGAGTAGAGAGGGAAATAGGTAGGGCAGGAGGCATAAGTGAGATAGAGAGGGATGGAGAGAGAGAGTAATGGAGGGAGAGGTATGTATAGAGAGGCAAAGAGAGAGGAGAGATAAAGAGTAGAGAGGGGAGGTAGGTAGGGAGAGGTAGGGAGATAGAGGTGTGTGAGTGAGTGAGAGAGAGAATGGTGAGATAGAGAAAAAAGATAAATTGAGAGAGAAAGAGGGGGAGGGAGGGAGAGACAATAGTGAGATATATTGGGAGGGGAGAGAAAAATAAGGGGAGGGAGGGAGAGGAGAAATAGAGAGAAGTAGAGAGGGAAGGAGGGAGGGAGGGAGTGTTAGCAAGGAAGATAGAGGTTTTTGTGAGAGAAAGAGAGATATAGAGAGTGGTGAGATAGAGAGGAGAGAGTAAGAGGGAGGGAGAGAGAATTATGAGATAGAGGAGAGAGTTAGAGAGAAAGCGAGGGAAGAGAGGGATAAAGAGTGAGAGATAGATGTAGGTAGAGAGAGGGAGAGGAGAGATATAGAGTAGAGAGGGGAAGAGGTAGGGAGGGATACATAAGTGAGATACAAAGTCATGGAGGGAGAGGTAGGTAAAGAGAGAGAGAGGGGAGATAAAGATAAGTAGAGAGGGAAGGAGATGTAGAGAGAAGATATGGAGGGAGGGAGGCAGATGTAGGGAGGAGATAGAGGGGTGTATAGGAGAGAGAGAGGGGAGAGAGAGAGAGAGGAAGGGAGAGAGAGAGAGAGGGGGTGGAGAGATAGAGAGTAGAGAGAAGGAGAGAGAAAGATGATACAACTTGTTGACTACTAAAATTTGACCTCCTGATTACTGAAATTTGAATTGTTGATTACTGAAATTTGACTAAGTCTGAAATTTTTAAGATCTTCAAAAAACTAGAATTTGCATTATAATTCCTAGAGTTCTGAAACCAATCTCAAACATCTTGCCTATATACATGTAATATAACTTAAAGTATAAGAAAGTAAATTTCCATATGTAAATTTCAACTTATACTTAAATGTTTATTTCATGTATATAGTTCCCCTGGAAGAGAAAGCGAAAATAAAAGAGTTCAGAAAATGCATTCCAAAATTCATTGCAAAAAGAAAGAGAACTCACACTTGTTCACTCATTGAAAAATTCAAGCCATTTGGCGCATGCCAAATTTGGTGCTCTCCAAATGGCCTATTACGAGTTTTTTTGTGATTTGGCACCGATATTGTGTCACAGATTGGTGCACTTACCCTCTAATTTTTATGGTTAAAATCTCCTAAATTTTGATAAGAGAAATCCTTGATAGGTACACTTTCAAATACTGGAGGTTTGGAGTGAGTAGGTAAGGCAGAAGAATGAGGAAGGATTAAATATTTGACTATTTTAATGAGTATAGAGTGCTAAAGAGGGTAAAGCACATGAATATACCCTAGGGTTTGAGTGAATGCTTAATGTGAAGAACATTGAAAGTACTTTTAAGCTTTAAAAAGTCTATATTGACATGTTTCAAGTATTGGTTGAAATCTTTTTATGGTGGCATTAATATTTTCAATAAAGCCCTACTAGTGTAAGCACAAATTAGGCCTATCTAAGGATGGTAAAGCCTAAATTTGAATACCTTTCTTCAAAGTAACCAATATTGAATTTTGGTATGTTTTAAAACCCTTAAATGGGTGTCCAAAACACATTTCACAGTCTGATTTGGAGGAGGATCTTGTAAGATAAATGATGATAGTCCGTAGTGAATTGTTACAAGTGTTGGGCAGCCTTGATAAGGAATTATCTTTAAATCATGTAATCTGAGTTCTTGGGATTGGTAACTACTTAAATCAAGTTGCTTTAGACCTGACAAGAACATCCCAAGTGTTAGATCAACATATTTGTCTTGAATGGTGAATTTGTGGTTGAATCTTGTAAATGTTAATATAACTCTTTTGGGATAGTCATGATAAATTGATGGAAATATGGAAGGGCAGATTAATGAAATGGTTTTTTTTGTTGAATTTAAGGTGTTGATGGATGGTAAAGACAATAATGTCTATGCATGAATCAATTTAGTGGGAAAAATCCTTTTATTTAATAGTCAATGTGATTGTAGAGTTTTTTAATGGGGGTTTTGTATCATGAACTAAGGAATGAGTTTGTGAAGGCCTAGATAGATCATTCTCATATGGACAAAGATGTTTTAGGGATGCAATGAACTTTTGGAATCTGATTGTATGTTTGAGTGTTTGAAACTAAGGAATTATGAAGGGTAAGTTGATTGAGTAATCCAAGAATGTTTGAATTTGATTAAGGAAATTGAGTTGTGGTTGTTTATTCCTTTGTACTACATCAATTAGACTGCTTATAGAATATATTATAATTTTTTTAGGTGCCTACCCATTCACATCAGTGTCTAGGAGGAAAATAGATCAGTTTGTTGAGAGATTTATCCCTCACCCTTTCAGTCGAAGACACTGAGTTATTAAAGACTATAGGATTTTATTGGGTGTACCTCATGCCCCCCATGAGGTACCATGATATGATGCTAATGGTGCTAGCAAAGAACTGGGATGTCGATACATGTACATTACATTTGTCGACTAGTGAGATAACTATCACACTAGAAGACATACACCACATACTCTGAGCTCCCATCTGGGGTGAGCGAGTACACTTTTGAGTAGAGAAAACATTCCAAGAGATGAAATATGACACAATATTACCTGGGTGGACCAATACATGATGATAAAGTGATGGCATAGATAGAACTAGTGATGCTTCTATACTCACCAGCCCCACTGGTGAGATGAATTATGACATTGACAGTTGCACTAGTGTGCATTGTAGATGAGCAAAGAGCACACCTAGAGGGGGGACTAGTACATATAATATAAGGGATGGTAGAGCACTAGACAGTATATGCTTGTGGATGTTGTATCCTAGCTCATTTGTGTTATGATCTTGGTCAATTTGGTTTTTGAGAGGTGGACGGTATGGTACATTATACGCTTCTACAAGTTTGGTGCCTTGAGCATATCACTTGTACCAAACCTATCAACATCTCATGTCTGATAGCCTTAGGGTATCCTTGGGCCTTTAGCTATCCTCTATGATAGTTTTGGTAGTATGGTGATTTACACTTCTAGAGAGTACAATTTGACTGCCTAGAGGAGGATAAGATCCTTTAGAGACCCTATTAGCTTGTGCCTCAGTGGCCAGATCATACTCGGCAGATGAGGAGATTATAGCTAGACAGATTTTTTTTGGACTGACATGACCATATAGTACATCCTTTCTACTATGATCAAGTCATGCAACAGTTTGGGCAGTTACAGATAGCACCTAGGGTATGGCCCTTCTTCAGGAGATTAGTGTGGAATGCTCAGAGACCAGGTGATATTGTACGATTTACCATGGATGATGTTATTTTCAGTGGGTATTCAGATCACGACATGCCTTTGATTTCTTATATGGATGATGTCGATGCCATAGATGACTATGAGGAGTGGTGGATAGCATCACGACTGGACCTAGTGTTTTCTATGGAGGAGACGATAGGTGATGCAATACAACTCCTAGATGAGGGAGATGATGTAAAGGATACAACCAAGGAGACACGCTACAAGGTTGCAGACATATTTGTAGATGTCATAGATGATGACTATTATGAGGATGTTGACCCTGACTATGTTAGCCAGGAGGGAGGAGATAATGAGGATGACAAGGAGGAGCAGTCCATGAGTGAGGGTGATGCAGCAAAAAATTTGGATCCAGCAGAGCATGAGTGGGGAGAGTCTTCTCCTATTCGTATGACTAGATCATAAGTAGCAACTGCAACAAGCACCTGTACCAACAGTCATGGAGAGGCTAGCACATCTCCATGCCCATGACACAAGATGAGGCCAGTTTCTCAAAACCTACCAGAGATATAGGTGATGATATATTTATTTGATGTTATATTTTCATAATTGTGCTTACTCCTATATATATATATTATCATGTGTATTGATACTTTATTTTTTATATCATGCAAGAGTTGTGAGAGACTTTAGGGATCTCTACCGATAGGAAGCTACAGAGATAGTGCCCTCATTAGTTGATGAGGAGGCCACAAACTTAGACTATGTGCCCCCACCCATCATGGATTAGGACCTAGAGTCATTCAGGCCATATGTCAGACTACAGGCAGCGTATGAAAGTTTGAGGAGATGCATCCTCCAAGCCCATGCTACCTCTGAGGCGCATCCATCTTGGACCCATGCAGAGTTAGAGAGACTGGAGGTAGAGGTAGTGAGGCTATAGGCAGAGAGAGATCAGATAGCATGAATACATTGGGAGGCCCTCAAATAGATATGAGGTTTAGAGTTTGCACTTGGTACATTCAGGGGATCGTGATCACAATCACAGACCACCATCTCCTGATAGATTACTACCAAACAGATGCAACCACTAGGTCCTGAGGGATCTAGTAGCCAGAGGCCTCAGTAGTATTGTATATTTGATGATATGTACATAAAACTTTGATATATATATATGAGCACTGTATGTTTTATCATTATCTGTGTTGGAATGTTAAAAATCAAATTGATCAATTAAATAACCTTTGTAAGATTATTTAATGAATGCTTCCATGATTTTACATGATTTATGTGATCTAATCAAAACTTATTACAATTTCTTTTAGATGCAACATTGTGGTGAGGAATATTATGTTAAATTAAATGCACTTATGATTTAATTAGAGAGCATTAAATGCTTAAAGGATCTAATCTAACACAACACAAGGAATAAACTTGAATAGTATGAGACCTAAAGTAACAATAAATTAAATAATCACTTTAGAGTTCAAGACATGCAAAGAGTTGCTTGTCAAGAACAAAGCAATGCAAAACCCCATGAAATATAATCCCTTAGCTCTAACAACGCTGCTCAACATCCATACTATTCAAGGGGATTTTAGATGTAATACCAATGCAAATGTGTGATATTAATAGGATCTTTAAGGGGTGTACCATCCATGTCTGTTAATGTATATGCACTCGACTCATAATTTTGTTTGATTATATAAGGTCCTAACCAATTAGGACTTAATTTTCCTTTTTCAGTCTGGTCAGCATTAACATTTCACTGATTTTGATACAAGACCAAATCACCTTTACTAAATACACGAGGGATGACATGATTACCATGTTGGCATTATAATTGATTAGCATAATCTTGGAGGTGCTCGAGAGAGTTAATGCATTTTTCATCAAGCATATCAAGCTAATGCAATGATTGTTGTTTGTAAGTGTCATCATCAATGATCTCTTGAAGAGCAATCCTTAGCGTAGGGATTTCTGACTCCAAGGGCATCATTGCCTCGGTACCATAGACAAGGTTATAAGGACTTGTTCATGTCGATGACCTAACACTAGTATGATAGGCCCATAACGCATATGTTAGTTGTGTATGCCAATCCTTATTATGTTTATTGACTATTTTTATTAAATATTTCTTGATAGTTTTATCAGTTGCTTCGGCTTGGCCATTATATTGTGGGAAATAAGGTGTAGAAAAGAGATGTTCAATATTAAAGGTGTCAAGGAGCTTCTTCACATCATTATTCTTGAATGGTGTTCCATTATCTGAAACTAATGCAGAAGGAAGTCCAAAGCGAGAAAAATTGTGTTCCAATATGAAATGACATATTACATCATTAGTTATGGATCAAAGAGGAATAGCTTCTACCCATTTTTTGAAACAATCCATCATTGTGATTATAAACATATGACTAGCAAATGAAGGTGGAAAATTTTTCCCAATTAGATCCAATCCCCATACTAAGCATGAATTTGGAATTTGGGCACGAAGATCAATAGCAAGAGCATGAATCAAATTGCTATTTTCTTGACATTTATGAAATTTCTTAATCTACACAAAGCAATCACTTTCCATATGTCTCTAGTAATATCCCATGCAAATGAGTTTTTGCACTAAAGATTGACCTCAAAAATGACCTCCACAAGCACTCGCATGCGCCTCTTTGAGTGCTATGGGGATTTTATATTTGTTAAGGCATTTGAGAAAAAGACCATTGAAGGGCCTTCTGTATAATATGTCGGCTAAAATGACATATTTCGCTGCTATTTTTTACAAACAATGTCAGGTATTTGTTGTTGCGGGCTCGAGAAAAGTACCATCTTTGAAATAGTTGAATAGTATATCATACCATTCACTCAAGTCTTGCTTGGTTATTGCTAACACTTCTTCAAGTTTACCTTCAATGGACGGTTTCATGATTGAATGAACAATAAATGTGACATATTTTGAGGGATCATGAGGTGAGATAAGAGAGGCTGCACTTTCCATTGCATCAGCATGTTGATTGTCTTTTCATGCAGTGTTGTCAATGGTGAATGACTCAAACTTCTCTAGTAAGTTCATTGAGAGATCCTTATATTTGGATAATTTATCATGCTTTACTTGATATGTCCCATTTTTTTTTTGATGACTAATTGTGAATCACCAAAGATCCAAATGTTTTTTGCACCCAAGATTAAAGTAGAATGTAATCATGTGAGTAACACTTCATACTTAGCAGTGTTGTTTATACATAGGAAATTTAACTGATAAGACAAGGGAATAGGATTTCCTATAGGAAATATTAATATAACCCTGGCACCAGAGCCTGGTCTACACTTAGATCCATCAAAGTATAATTTCCATGTAGCAATGTTGATTGCCAACATGTTATCATCGAGGAAACAGTCATTATTAGGTAATGCCAAAGATGATGGAGTGTTAGCTAACTAGTCAGTCAAGGGTTGACCCTTCAGCTCTTTTTATGAAACAAACGTTAGGTCAAACTCAGTCAACAACATCACCAATTTAGCTAAACGTCAAGATAAGTTTGTTTTATTAAAAACATGTTTGAGAGGATCAAATTTTGTCATCACTTGTATTTTCAATTCAGTAAATAATACAATCAATGTTTGACTAATATAATAGACAAGATTCTCTTTACTGTTTTCATCTTGTTGAGCCAACAATGTTGTTAAAGCATGGGCTCAGGCAGCGATATAAAGCATAAATGATATGTTTGGAATAACAGGTTGTAAAAGAGGTGTATTTGCAAGATATTCTTTTAAACTCTCAAAATCCTATTTACAATCGTCATTCCAATTACAATGCACATCCTTTTTAAGAATATGTGTGAATGGTAGCATGCGATCAGCGTAAGATGTGACAAAATAATGGATAACTTGAATTATTCCTTGTAATGTGTATAATTGAGAGATGTTTTTAAGGGGTGGCATATTGATGATACCATCAATATTTTTTGTATCCAACTCGATTCCTCTATGAGACATGATAAACACTAAAAGTTTTCCACTATCCACACCAAAAACATTTTTCTTTGGATTTAGTCTCATGTTGTATGTTCACATTCGCTCAAAGATCTTCTGAAGGACATTCACATTGTCCTATCTTATTAATGATTTAGCGAAAATTCCATCGACATAATCCTCAAATATTCTATGTATGTAATCATGAAATATTATTGTCATAGCTAGTTGATTCATTGATCTTGAGGATTGATAAAGATTTGATTATATCTTGAAAGTCCATCCACGAATGACAACAAAGCATGTCTTGTAGTTGAGTCAACTATCATGGCACTATTAGGAAGGGGAAAGTCATCTTTTAAAGTGAACCACAAATTTTAGGGGAAAGGAGTGCTCTCTTGCACTTCTAGGGTTTTTCACCTAACAGGAGAGAGATTTTCCCACAAAAACTTTGAGGTTCATTCAATATTAATGTAAATGTGATTGAAAGAGACTAACTAGTAATGTAAAACCCAGAAAATGCACTTTGTTTGAAAACACCTTATGATATGAATGAAACTGGAGAGGTGCATCTAGAAACTTGTAGAGTATGGAATGGAGAATATATTTTTTGTTGATTCTAGAATTTTGGCCTATTGGGACACTTACGTCATTTTGGGCGACCTAGTCCCAAATCTGGAAAACTGTATCGAAGACCATTTCAGCCAAATGGATATCCAAATCTACAGAAAACTCTAAAAAACATGTACAGTGGGACTAAGTCACCACTGATGGTGACTTAGTCCACTTTATCTTTTCTGAAAAATCGAAAGTGGAAATGAAATCTCTCAGTCTACACTTTCTGTTGCTCTAGGTATATAAATCTAAAACTCTAAGTTTCAGCACTGTAAGTGACTTTTAGTGGATTTTTTTCCCTAGCGAACAAAAAGATGTTTTCAAAAATATTGCAACCTATTCTTCAATGATTTCCAAGCCTTGAAAGTACCTAAATCTGCAAAACACACAAAGAGAGAAAGAGAAATGATGAATGTTAGGGCATGGGGCTTTGCCTTGATCAAACCCCTTTTAGGTAATTAAACCAAATGAAGAAATAAGATAAATCATGAACATGGAATGAAGGAATTAGAAACTTTCCATTATGATCTTAATTTTTTGCAGCAATGGATGAATAATCTACCCTTGAATGCTTCTTGATAACTTAGAATGCAAAAAACCTAGCATGCTTGAGAAGAGTGATGAATGATGAATGAAGAGAGAAGAAGGTAGAGGATACAAGGAAATAGAAGAAGACCCAAAAATGAGTGGAAAACCTCATATTTATACACAATTATGCCCTAATTCCCAAAAATACCACATCATAGGCCGACCTTAGGTCCTAGAAAATAAAAACCAGCCAGAATTTTGAACTTATTTTAATTTTTGAGCCAAATGGGACTAAGTCGCCCCTAGTGGTGAATTGGTTGCACTTAGGCATTTTAAGTGGGTGTCGAGAATTAAATAATATGAAATGATGTTTAACGGGTTTATTCTCAAAAAGACACTTAAATAAGGCTTCTAAGTGTAAAATGAGGTCATTTTAAGGCATAAGAAAGGTGTAATTATTGATGAAAAGCCTTGAAAAGTGTGAGAGTTTGTTACAACTCCTTACAACACTTTGAAATAAGGCTTGGTAAATGATGAGAAGAGGTTGTTTAGGTGAATTATAATAAAAGGGTCCTAGAAAAGTGTGAAAGTGGGTTACAACAGTTCACAACACTTTTCAAGAGACCATAGAATTCTTATTGATTTACAAGGGTCCAAGACCTAATGTGAATGTGTTGGCCACATTACAACATTAAATCTATGCAAAACTAGGCCAAAATCCACAAGAAAGACCCAAATGAGTGTGAAAATGTCCAAAGGATACATTTTTTGTGACACATAAAGAGGCTTTATTCAAGTCTCAAAAATTTGTACACATCCTAATACAATTATCAGGTTTTGGGACTGCAACAATATTTGAGATCCATGGAGAATAATCTATAGGTCTTATGAAGCCAACATCAAGGAGCTTTTCATGTTCAGCTTTAACAAGCAAAGCTATCTTAGGATTCATTTTTTGTATCTTTTGTTGAATGGGCTTGACATTCCCAACAAGGATAATGTTGTGTGTCACTATCTTCAAATCTATGCCAGGCATATCTGAATATTTCCAAGTGAAGATTTTAGGAAAGCCATGAAGCAAGGTTGTTGTATCCTCTTGTTCTTCATCATCAAGCCCCACTTTCCAATTTTAATTACTTTCTCATTATCCTTCATATCCATTGGCATGTCAATTGTGTCCCCTAAAGGGAGTGCAATGTTATTATATTGTTATACCTTTGTATCCTTGTCATGACTTTCATCTTTGACATCGCTTGGCTTAGTACTAATCATATAGCATATGTAACCTCCTCGAGAGGAGTAGATGGTGTCTCATAAATTCCTAACATATGTTTCAAAGCTTCCTCATTTTCATAGTACTCCCATGATGGGGGTAGCTTCATGTCAAGAAATTCTGGATGTTTCATTGTAAGGTTGAATTTTGCCTTGTACATGATGGTATTGATGTTTAATGATGATCACTTTGTTTCTTGCATAATTTTAGAGGGACAATATCCAAAACCGGTCTTCATCTCTTGTATGTTAGGTTCTATAGGGACTTGAATGCCTTGTTCTTTCCTTCCACACCCTTTACCATTGTAATCCAATTTCTTCACAAGTTCATAACCTCTCTCGTAAAGTTTTTCCATTTCTCTCAGATTTGGTGGTTGTTAGTAGTCTATCTCATCAAATTTTGTCATATAACTTGTGTCTTCTTCAAGAATAGTTGAGTTAGATGTTTGTGATTGTTCTTCTAAGTTCTGCATTGACATTACCATTTGTTTCTTTTGCTTGTCATCTTCTTTTCTTATGATTATATATTCTCCCATAAATGAGGGTGTGAAATCCAAAGAACCCCAATCATCATCCAATAACTTTGACAATGTTTCCTTTTCTTGCTTATCTTTAGTTAAAGGTGCTATATTA
The DNA here is from genome assembly GCA_007115665.2 of Sequoiadendron giganteum. Classification (NCBI taxonomy): domain Eukaryota; kingdom Viridiplantae; phylum Streptophyta; class Pinopsida; order Cupressales; family Cupressaceae; genus Sequoiadendron; species Sequoiadendron giganteum. Next base: position 621,653,593 of record CM021107.1, read on the forward strand.
GATGTCAGAATTAATGTGTTGAGAGGACTTGTAGTTAATTTTTCCACTTGTAGGCAACTTTCAGGCTCAGATTCCATTTCAACCTGGTATACCTTATTGTCATGGACATACTTCATAATACGATGAAGACTCTATTGGCATATGGATTTTAAGTGTTGTCAATGATGGAAACCTAGGTCATGCATCTAGTCTACAATTTAGTTTTGGTCTTTACTAGTAGAATAAAGCAAAGAACAAGGCATCTGGTTAAAGGCTCAAATGTCAATATGATTACCTCATCGGACTAGTATTTTGAGTTGTGGATATCATAGAAAGGTTTGTTGATGTTTGTATCACCTTATTCATGAAGTTCATAGATGTGCATTCACTGGTATGTGATCTAGGAGATCCAGTAAGCCAATCTATTGGATATCTATGGTAAAAAGATGACCTGGTGAATATAGTAATCATGAATGTATAAGGGGTTATTAATTAAATTCTCTTATTTTTGAAATATGTTTGTTTGGTTTGTCTTTATGTCTTAACCGAATTTGGAGGATGTGCATAAATAATTAGTGGTGGATCTAGATAACAAGTTGAAAAGAACTTAATATTTTCTGGAGTCGACTTATGAATGGTTAAATCCTTGTTAGCAGATATATATATGAGATCAGTTTTGAAGTGTGGTAGAGTGTGAGTAGTCTGAATGTGTGTGATTCTAAGTATATCATTGTGTGGTGCAAAAATCAGAGTACTAGTGATTCGACTTTATCCATATATGATGTGAAGAGAAAAAAAGAGTAGAGTAGAGCAAAGCGAAGTGTAGAGTCAAAAAGAAGATCTAGAATTGAATCTATGAGCTTCACCGGAACTATAACCTAGCATGGATAGATGGTACTATCTCAGTTCATCCTTTAGATGGTTTTCATCTAAACTTTTTTAAGGCAATGAGTCTTCCCTTTTGAGAAGTGAGCTCTAAGTAGTGTGCTTGAATGCAATTGCATTCTCTTTTGTAAAACTTTATTTGAGTACTCAAATTGTGGATTAACCTCCACCGTGGTTTTTCCCCTAACAGGGTTTCCATGCAAAATTCCTTTTGTTATGGTGCAAGGAGTGTTTCTTTTGAATGCTTTCATCTTTTCTTTAATGTATGGTTTGAGTTTCAAGTTAATAGAGCTAATATTTGTTGAACATTGATTCACCCCCCCCTCTCAGTGTCCCCTTGAGTCCAAAAATTGGTATCAGAGCCTAGTTCCTTTGAAGAAGTTTAGCATGTTGAGGTGGATCTTGGAATGTAATGGACTCTGGTGGTCTTCAACAGCAGCTTTTGGTGGCACTTGATGATCATGATCAATCTAAAGCAGAAGTCGGGGAATTGAGAGTGAATCTTAAAGATGTAGGGAAATTCATTCAGTCATTAAAGGATCAAATTGTTTAATCCAGGGAGAAGATAAAGGATCTTTGTGATCATATACAATAAAAGGAGAATGAAAATATGGATGATGCTCACCTAAATCAAACCTTGAAGGAAATAACTGAAGAATGTGAAAAGCTTTCCAAAGACAGTGCAAACCTAAAACATGAAATGGAATCTATAATGATGAAGATGGCTAAAGAGATTTAAGAAAGGAAGAAAAATGAGGAAAACCTTGCTCAGGCCCTGAAAGAGAAATCTGATGAATGCAGAAGAATAAATGGAGAATTCACTCAGTTGGAAAGTGACTTACAAAAATCTAGAAACCATGAAGAAGAAATTGGTAAGTAGATTGCTACTCTCAAAAATAATCTTATCACTGTAAATGAATACAAAGAAAGGTTTAAGATCGGTTTAGTAAAGCTTGATGAGCTGACTCAAGGACAGAAGAGTGGGAATGATAAGAGAGGTCTTGGATATGAAAAAGGAAAAAGTTCTAGATTACGACCAAAGAATTTTAGACAAGGCAACTAGATGAACAAAAGTGGAAGGTATCTGATAAGACAACCTAATGCTCAGAAGTTCAATGGATATTGTTTTTCTTGTAACAAATTTGGCCATATGGCTGCTCAGTGTAGAAATAATATGAATTCAAGGAACTCATCATTCTCTAGTCAATGTTTCAATTGTATGAAGTTTGGTCATAAATCAATTAAATCCAGAAATGTGTCAAGGAATGATGACTGTTATACATGTGGGAAATTTGGGCATATTACTAATCAAAGCAAATCAAGAAGAAATCAATGGAATGATTGGTTTTGAAAAGGAAGTACTACATGCTACAATTGCAATAAATATGGTCACATGGAAATATTTTGTAGAAACAAAAATGTGGACAGAAGAGGTCTAGTATACAAAGCCAGAAATATAGAGAAAAATGATAAAAGAAAAGAAAAGGTGACTACGGATGAAATTAGAGAGTAGAAAGAAGACATGGGTAAAGAAGAATAAATCTGATGTTGGAAATGGTACTACACCAGAACCTACTTTCGATAACTCATCTAGTAATTGATCTCAAGCCATTGGCCTAGGGGGATTTGTTCAAGAAAATCCTTCCTCCCTTATTTGTAGCTAGTACTAGAATGAGAAGAATGATCAAAAAGGTGTATCAATGATGTGAAGAAGTTTTGGTGAACATTTGCAAGAAAATTCAGAGAATTCATGGTTCCACAAAGGAATTTTTCTATCACTGTCTGAGAAAATAGAGTATCCAAAAATTTAGGGCAAACACATTTATTGCAAGTGTGCGAGCTATAAAAGATAAGTTGTAACTTTCATTTGTCACTTTGCATCGAAGAAAAGGAGGAGAGCACCTAGTAGTATAATTTCAAAGCAGAGAAGCTAATTTGTTGGTGAAACTTGAAATTCATCAAGTACTTCAATTTTTCTTGAAATCTTCGTACAATTTGGTGTCTAGTTGTAAACCCTAAGTACGAAAGAAAAATGGAACAAATCAAGAGGACAATTGTTCTAGATGAATATAACAGTGCAAAGATTAGGTCTATGAGAAATTTGTTGTTGCCGAATGAATTGAAGCAAATAAATGAAGCAAAGCACAAAGATTTGGGTATTTGGAATGAGTTTCCTCATTTCGAGAATGCGGAATTTGTGAAATTCATCTTGAGCAGATTGCACAATGACACTTTGATTTTGGACAAACCCTACATTATTTCGAAGGAGGCAATCGAGAGTCTGATTGAATTATGCAAATTTGGAGACATACCAAAGAAGAAATCCATTCGAAACAAAAAAATTGAAACCCTAACTAGAATAATTGGAGATCAGAGGGCACTGATAATTGCAAGAATCAGGAATCCTATTACAAAGTACATTGCAGAAGAAATATCATATAAAGTCTTTTTCAAAAACCGAGAAGGAGAGACCTCAGCTGGTGCAGTCTACATTTCTCACAAGATGATATTGAAGGTCAAGACTTTGACCTATGTGGGTTGATAAAGGATCAGCTGATGGAGAATGTATAACTGACAAAAGAAACAGGCTACCCTTTCAAGTTCGGTACTCTGATTATATGTTTAGTAATGTATTTATTGAATTGTTTGCCAAAAATTGACAATGTGGTGTGGAAAGAAAACGAACCAGTATGCAAACAAATATACTCATATTCTACGAGCTTGGTCGATTGGGATCTAGAATTTGAAAATTTCTTTAAGAATGTGCTTGGAAAGTGTGGTTCAATCAACATTTCCCTTCCAATAAGAACAATTCAAATTGGTTCATCTTCTGATGGCATGGATAAAACAAAGAAAATAGAAAGTGAAATTGTTGAATACAGCTCTCCGGAAAGCAAAGTTCCTAGAATTAAGGGAAAAGGAAAAGAAAAGGAAATTGTGGATTTTCTAGACAAAGAATCTGATGACGAAACTGAGGATCCACATAAAAGCGAATTGAAAAAGGAAATGTTAGAGGCTAGTGATGAAGATGATGACCTAACCAAAGAGAAGCTACAATGACTTATTCAAGAAGAAGGTGGAATGCAAAAAATAGCTAAGTTATGGTCGGTTAGACCATCATATGATCAGGACATGATTCTGAGTGTGCTAAATGCTCATATTGAGCAATGTAAGATCAAATTGGAAATTTTGCAAAAACTTATACGCAATGAAATGATTCAATGCAACAAAGAAACATTGAACTCTGAGGCTCAAGAGAAAGAAGGTGAAGTTATCTCTCACTTGAAGGAGAAATTTAGCCTATTGCTAACCAAACTGAAGAAGAAAATGAATGAGTTGAGACAATGCATCAATGCAACCAATAACATCTATAGCTATTGCATCTGTTGGCCTCATGCAGTTGTAAAATACAAAGAGAAACTAGAACAGATTGAAATGGAGTTGAATGGGGGGTGATCCCACAATAGTGGTTTACAATTTTTGGCCAAACTGGACACTGCAATTATTATTTTTAACTAAATCTTCATATTCGGGCACCTATAGTAGCTAAACCATGAGGAATTTGAAGATGATGCAAAATAGAGTCTCATCACATTTTGTCTATGGATTCTAAAAATATTTTTTTCAATTTTTTTGGAATTAGATTGCACTTTTTTTTCCATCTCCCATGAAAACTGGTTTTTTTCAGAAAATAACATTTTTAAAAAGTGACGCTCACCGTATACAACATAACTTTTTCTGTATGAATGATAAAATTTGAATTTTTTCAAATTTAGATTTGTAACTACTATATCTAGCACTTGCATTTGGTCTGATAGTTTTTAATTGAATATTTTTTCCTTAATCAAGTTTCGAAATCAAACCAATTGCAATTTAGACATAGGCGGACTGTATACAACATAACTTTTTCTGTATGTATCGAAATTCAAATTTTTTTTTTTAATGGATCAAGGACATCAATACCCAACCTTAGCATATTTTAAAAAAATATATTTTCAAATCTGCTATTTTTCCACATGTGCAAAATAGAGAGCTTGACTTTCAGTGAAAAACCTATGTTTAATAAAACTAAAAAAACACATACATAATAAAACCAAAACATATTAAAATTATATTCCTTGGATAGCTCGTTCTGAGGACTACCTAATTCTAGTTGAGTTTGTGAAGATTCTTGCATTTTCATCCTCAACCTGAGCTCCGAAGTGCCAATTTTTTTTTAATTTTGTGCCTGAGATGGGGAATGAGGGATAAGGGGGTTTGTTCGAACCCATAGGGGTTCGATCAAACCCTAGTTCGAGCGAACCTATTTGAAGGGGTTCGCTCAAACCCCTTTTCTATGCATTGCATTGACTTTTTTGGTGGCAAAGATGCAAATGGGTTCGTTCGAACCCTGGTTCGAGCGAACCCCTTTTTGGTTCAGTCGAGCCAATAGGTTCGTACGAACCCCTAAAATCACTTTTTTTTCTTTGGGGTCGGTTTTTGTGATTTTTCCTTCCTCACTTGAATTGTAAACCACTATTGTGGCTTCACCTTAGGATTGGGAATTTTTTTTGATATGTTTCAGGATCTCCAGACAGTACAATCAGGAAAAGGATTCAAGATCTGCAATCAGAACACACAAAATTTTAGTTCTCAAAGAACTCACTTGTGGACACCTTCTGGAAGGTGAAGGATCTAACAGAATGCAGATTGGACTAGATTGATTGAGATATTAAGGAAAGGTGAAAAACTAGAGGAAGCAATCACAATTTTGGAATCCCTCATTGAAATTGTCAACAAAACATCCAAGAAAAATAGCTTGATCATAATTATTGGGATCACAATAGACGATTGGAAGAAATTCCTTCCGAAAATGAAGGAAAAACATAAGATAATTTTCTAAAGTTTCCATTGCTTGCCTTCAAAACTGATTGAAAATTTTGAAGTATTGGTCTAAAGGGGAGAACTCTCGACATATATGTTTCAACACTTTAGAGATTTTGAACCCATGTTTTGTTGCTTTTTGTAACTTTTTTCATATGGCTTTGTCATTGATGTCGAAGGGGGAGATAATACAGTGAAAAATGCCTTATAAACCTTAGGGGGATTGAGCACAGTAAAGTTTGGTTGTGTACTTATAATGGTTCTGACACTTAGTCATCTTTCAATAAGTGTTTCCATCAATGCCAAAGGGGGAGATTGTTGGCATATGGCTTGTAAGTGTTTTCATTGATGGCAACCTAAGTCATGCATCTGGTCTACAGTTTAGTTTTGGTCTTTACGAGCAGAACAGAGCAAAGAATAGGGCATCTGGTTAAAGGCTCAAATGTCGATCTAATTACCTCACCAGATTAGTATTTCGAGTTGTGGATCTCATAGAAAGGTTTTTTGATGTTTGTATCACCTTATTTGTGAATTTCATATATGCACATTCATTGGTATGTGATCTAGGAGATTTGGTAGACTAATCTATTGGATATATATGGTAAAAAGCTGACTCGGCAAATATAGTAATCACAGATCTATAAGGGGTTATTAATTAAATTCTCTTATGTTTGAAATATGTTTGTTTGGGTCCTCTCTATGTCTTAACAGACTTTGAAGGATGCACATAAATAATTAGTGGTGGATCTAGCTGACAAGTTGAAAAGAACTTAATATTTTGTGGAGCTAACTCATGAATGGTTAAATCCTTGTTAGACGATATATATATGAGATCGGTTTGAAGTGTGGTAGAGTAAGAGTAGTTTGAATGTGTGTGATTATAAGTATATCATTGTCTGGTGTGAAAAATAGAGTATTAGTGATGCGAATTTATCCATATGTGATGCAAAGAGAAGAAAAAAGCATAACAGAGCAGTGATCTCTAGGCAGTGTGCCTGAATGCAAGTGTATTCTCTTTTGTAAAACTTTATTTGAGTACTCAAATTGTGTATTAACCTCCACCGTGGTTTTTCCCCTAATAGGGTTTCCATGCCAAAATCCTTGTGTTATGGTGCAATGAATGTTTCCTTTGAATGCTTACATCTTTTGTTTAATGTATGGTTTGAGTTTCAAGTTAATAAAGTTAAGATTTGTTGAGCACTGATTCACCCCCCCTCTCAGTGTTCCCTTGAGTCCAGCAAAGTAAAGGGCACCACATGCATCTCATGAATCCATGGTCTTCCCAAAAGAATATTGTATGAAATTTCATGAGGCATGACATGAATAGGATTTTTTAAGCTAACCCTTTCGACTATTATAGGTAAAGTAATTACACGAAGCAGTTTCCTTCCTACATTGTCAAATCCTCGAATGGATAAGGATTCAGGTTGCATTGTTGATTTGCCTACTCGCAACTTATCTAAGAGTTTCACACTACCCACATTAAGGATAGAACAAGTATCAACCATTTTCCTTTTTATACCTATTCGGTTAAATTGAGAAATGATCATAAAGGCCTAATTTTTTGGTCTCGGTGCCATAGGGGGCAGCTCATGTTGATGAAATTTTATGTCAACATTAACTATATTCATTCATTGTATAAGAGCTACCACATCATTTGCATTTGTACTAGGAAGAATCACTACTTGTTGTAAGGTTGTTTGAAGCATACTATGATAGTTCAAGGAATTTTGAATTAAATCCCATAGGGATATCTTAGTAGGAGTATTCTTAAGTTGTTTAATGAGATTATAGTCCTTTCCACTATGTGAAGTTAAACGAGGAGCACTAGGTAAGGGATAATTGGATAAACGTAAGGGTTTCGAGGTTGGTTGGTATGGTTGAGGGTTGTTTCTAGTATTCTATGTATGAGAGAAAATATTATGAATTGATTGTTGCAATACCTAATGCGAAGGAGGATAAAGGGTAAATTCAAGTTGTTCTTTATGTGAAGGTGGGTAAAGGATAAGTTGAGGTTGGATTACATTAATTTCCCTTATTTTTGGTTTCTCATGAAAAGCTTTAGTGGATAGACTTTGTGAGATGAAATCCTCAAGGGTTTCATCTAACATATCATATTCATCACTACTAAAAGGCTTGAGGGTTAAGTTAACTTTTTTTGGTTTGTGTTTTTCATGACAAGCCTTAGTGAATGGTCCTAGTGAGAGGAATTCTGCAAGGTCTTCATCTAACATGTCTAGGTCATCACTACCAAGCATCTTGGATGATATGATTTTCCTAAATTTAAGAATTTATTTGATTGGATCTTTCGATGTTTTCAGTTTTTTCTTTTCTTTTTCTAATGAATCTGCTCTAAAGGAACTAGGAACTAATGTTGAAAATGAAATTTGCAGAAATCTAATTCTATCCATAATTGCCATGAATGTAAAGAATGCAAATTCTAATGATTGTAATGTAACAACAAGTAACCAAACTGAAACAGAAAAGTAAGAAAAACAAATAGAAGCCTAGAAACTAGAAATTTAATTATGTAAACATTAGTTAAAAATTGCACTGGGACTAATTCTCCCAAGGTGGCAAATGAGTCCCAGTAAAGGTTTTTTTCAAAATTTTGAGATTTTTTTGTTTGATTTTTGTATTTTCAATGCTCTTTGATCTAGATCTATGGTGCAAATACAAAATTTTATAGTTTTTCAATGAAATTAAGTGCAATAATTCAAGCTAAATGAGCTTTTCACTAATGCAAAAATTAAAACCCTAGAATCCCAATTAAGGAATGCAAAACGTAATGCAAGATAAATCTAGGATGCAAATGCACTCCAAATTAGAATTAAAGATGCTCTAAATGCAAGTTCACCAAAATGAAATGAAGAATTTTGTGTGCACAACTAGGGTTTTAGGAGCTAGGGCAACAATCTTCCATGCTTCATTCAAGAACAAGCCCCTGAGATTCCAATGCAAAGGAGATTGAAATATGACAAAGGGTATGTTCTATGGGATAGAATGATGTAAATAAGGGGTTCACCACCAAGTATGAACTTGGAAAGACAATGAAATGAATGATGAAATGCAAAAACCCTTATTTTATCGAATGCTTTTATGAATGACCTAGAAATGTAAACAAACAACAATAGGAAACATAAAAATTGGAAATGTGCACCTGGAAACCTCCAAAGGACTGGAATTGGCTCTAAAATTGTGAAAATTATGACTTTTTGACCACCTGGGACTCATTCATCAACCTGGGTGAATCAATCCTAGATACAAATTTCAATGCAGGAGCTTGTTTCAAGAAAAATTATATCAGGATCTATAATTTGATCTAACAAATAGAAGCAGTGGGACTCATTCACCACACTTGGAAAATCAATCCATTTTGACTTTTTTTAGACTTTAAAATTTTGATCTTCTCCTTAACACTTTCTCTTCTATTCCAACTTGAGTTCTAGATCCGAACCTGTAAAATTCACCTACAAAATAGAATTTGGCTTGATTTGGTAATGGGGGGTTTGCCTTGGTCAAACCCCCAGTTTAGTAATTAAACCTTGAAAAAGATAAGGAAATATACATAGAAACCCTAGCCTTAAGTGTGTCAAAGACTAGGAAGTCTGAAACATGATGCAATCCTATTCTAATATGAGAGAATATGATGCAAAGATGGAAATAAAGAGATGAATGATTCACTTGTGGTGATCTTCAATCATCCCAAATGAACCCTAATGACGCTTGTACCTTCCTTAGTCTAAATGTAGAGTGATAATGGGGGATGGAATCACTTAGTCCAAACAAGTGTTTAGGATTGGTTTGATGGCTAGTTGCATCTCCCCAACCTAGAATCCATCATGATTCACCTTATGAATCCATGATCAACCCTTGAAAATTCTTGATCTTGATATAAAGTGAGCTTGAAGACCTGAAAAAACACTTTAATGTTGCTCCAAAGCTTCAACCTTATATGCTCTTGAAGCTTGAATACTCTTATGAGAATTTACTTGAAGACTCTTGATGCTTGATGCTTGCAACGCTTGCTCAAAGTTCTTAAAGATTAATAAAAATGACTTAGAAACTTGCTTTTATAGGCATCAACACCTAATTGACCATTATTTAGATCCCAAAGGCCGACATTCACCAAAAATTTGAATTAAATTGATGAATTCCCACTCAGAATTGAAAAAGGCCCCAAAAGGGACTCATTTGCCAACCTGGGCGAATGGGTCCCACCTAAGGGGACTCATTCGCCCAAGGTGGTGAATGAGTCCCACCTTAAGTTTTTGAGGTGGGTTTTTTTATCTTTTGGGATTTTGACAAATTTTAAATGATTTTTAAGTGGAATGGGCCTCGAAATTCCAAAATAATGGGTCCTAGGGGCTTATAAATGATTATTTTGAAGGATAATTAATGCAAGGGTACCAAAATAGGTCCAAATTAAGTGTGAAATCATCTCTTTGTTCAAGAAAGCACAATTTTATACACTACACTAAGATGCCACTAAGGGCATCTTTGTCCTCCTGAGGTCCTAGAACCCTAATTTTGAGGCATCTATTTTGGGCCCCTTTTTGGTGTTTGTGTCCCAAGTTTCATCACTTGGGACTAAGACACCACCTAGGACATTTTAGTCCTCCTTTACTCATTTTCAATATTTAATTTTAAATCTTGGTGGGATTTAACCTCCTTTATTCATTGAATTCATATGTTGGCTTGGTGTGATAATTTTGAGATATTAAGCATAAACAAGTATAAATACAAGGTTTATTCATTCATTTCAACCTCAGTCTTTTGTGAGAGAATTTACTATAGTTAAATTGAGTTCACAAGAGCATTCAAGAGCATTTCATCAAGCAATTGGAGCCATCATCAAGTTTCAAGCATCATGTCAAAGATTTTTCTTGCATCATGTGTGTTGTTGTGCTAACATTTGTGATGTAGGATTTTGATCTAAGCAAGAATTTCAAGTCCATATCAATCAAGCATTTCAAGATCTATGTCCATTGCAGCCATTGCACACAATTTTGCAACATTTGCAAGGGTTTGTTGAGTTGTAGCATTGCATGTTGTTCATTCACCATTTCCTTCATCATTTCTATTTCATTTCAAGGTTTAATTACCAACAAGGGGTTTGATAAAGGCAAACTCCCATTCTTTAATAATCAACGAGTTTTTCCATCTTGTCCATTTGTGTTTGCAGATCTAGGTTGTAGACTTGAAGATCACTTGGAGTGCAAAGTTTTCAAAGTTGTAAGGTTGCACTTTCAAAGTTGTCATCTTAACAGAAACTCACCTACAAGTCAGATCCAACTGTTTCAAAACCTAAGATCTGAAGAGAAGAAATTGTAGATCTAGGAGGTCAAGACCACATTCACACATTTTAGAAATTTAGATCAAGACTAAGATGGGAGTAAAGGAATCTTAGTCCTCCAAGTCAAATCTTTCAGTAATTTTTTTAGATCCTATTATGTTATCCAAAGATTTTGTGTTTGCCTTGAAAAATAGCAATGAGACTAAGATGAGAGTAAAGGCATCTTAGTCCTCCAAGGCATATTTCAATAGTCTTTTTACACTTCCAAAATCCCTTTGGCATCTCTAGGTTTTCCAGGTACACATACCCTAACTTGGAGTTGTTCATTTTTAGTATTAAGAAGCTTCATTTTTCTCATTTTAAGTGTTTTGCATATCATAGTGTGTTTTCAAACATTATTATTTCCAAGTATTTGCTTAGTGGTGAACCCCTTGATTTGATAGAACACCACCTCCTAAGTCCTCCTATTTGTGTATTGACTCACCTTGAGAGGTTGATAGGCAATCCTATTAGGGTTCTTAGGACATTTGAATGAACTAAGGAGATAATGGGAAGGCAATTCATATTTTCCACATTTTTCCACATCGTTCATTTTGGTGAACCTGACTTTGTTTGAGCACTCTTCCTTTTCTATTTTGGAGTCCTTTAGAGTCCTAGATTTAGATTGCACTCATTGCATTTTGCATCTAGGGTTTCTTGCATCTTGCATTAGTGAAAATGCATTTAGGGTTTTCTATCTTTGCATTAGTAAAAGTGCATATAGGTTGTTGTTTTCCTTTCTTGAATTATTACATTTAATTGAAAAATTGAAAAGTGCATTATTCATCCTCTTAATTGCATTTTGAAACATTGTTCTTGCATTAAAAATTGAAAAACTGCATTTCAAGTCTTGCATTCAATTGCTTGTTAGTCATTGCTTTTCTTTGCATCTATTTGCATCATTTTACGTTTCAAAACATCGGGTCCCTATGTAGGCAACCTGAGAAAGTTCTTTTCAAGCCAAAAATTTCCTTTTCTCTCAGAAAAACCTCAGCTGGGACTAAAACACCCTTACTAGCATCTTAGTCCCTCTCAGCCTTTTCTGCTCATAATCATTTCCTTGTTGTTTGCTTCCTATTTCAGCCTCTAAAACTACTATATCTCATTAGGATGAATAAAATACCCTTACTGGCATCTTAGTCCCTATTGAATTTGACTCTCCAATTTTCAGGGTTTGAAATTGTTGCTCTGTGTTTCTGTGGGCTACTTTCAGTTTGCTATTTCAGTTTCAAGAGTTGATGTTATCCTAATTTATTTCATTTTCAAGTGCAATTTCTTAATTTTGCATCATGGATATGTTCTTCAAAAAGTTGTGGATGTCCCTGAAATCCTTATTATATTTCTCAAATTTTTCCTTTGGTAATGATCCTAATGACATTGAACTCACTCATGCTCTCTCAACTCCTAAGGCATGTCCTTCTCATGATGTTGATATCACTTGAGAATATGATGACATTATGAATAAGCTCCTAAACAATTGTCTTGATAATATTGAAGCTAATGCATCCTTCTACCCATCCATGAAACAACCAAATCCCCCTATAATACCACCTCTTGATATGTTTGGTTACTTACATCATGAAACTAAAACAAATGTTGAACCTAATTTCCTTGTAATAGGTGAATCTAGTTCCTCTAGACAATAAAACATTGAACCATATTATGATCACAAAGTAACAAAACCTCCAATCAACCATGAAGAAACATATTGCAAGGGATTCACAATCTTGAGTAAACAATGATGCAATACAACAAGCGAACATGCAATTCACCAACTCTTAGAGCAAGTTCCAAATGTTGAAAACATAAAAGGGTTAGGATACCAAGATCCCCCTCACAACGTAAAAATACCTAGAGAATACCGAAAGCTTCGTAGTGATAGTACGGTGGTTCTAGATAACAATGTCCTAACTCCAAACAATGATGAGGATGTTGGTGAATCTAGCAAACACAAAATACCTTAAAAATTACAAAAATTACAATCTCGTCATCCACCACCTTAAATTAGAAGGAAGTTACAAGTACTTCTCAACAAAGGATTCATAACATTGTCTCCTACAAATATATTATTCATCTATCCTAAGGATGCTAAAGTCCCACATTACACATACCATTGAACTCTCGGGAATAGCACTGAGGAGTGTTGCACATTCAAGTTAATACTAAAAATATTTCATTTCAATGGCGATGATTATCATCTAGTGATTGAATAAGCTTCGCTTGGGCCTTGTCATGTAATCATTGTAGAATCTTGCAATTCTCACCATTACATGACTCTTCTCATCACCTATCTTGGCCCATTCTTGTCTTGCACTCAGTGGGGCCAAGAAGCCGATGGCCTTGTCCTAGTTAGGAATTTGTTGTTGTCTATTTGGTTTGTTATATACCTTCCACTTATGCAGATTGAGACTAGGAAGAAGATAACCTACTTTAGGTTGAATCGACTGTGCCTTACTAGTGTTTTTATTTTTCTTTTCATTTTCATTTCCATTTGTTTATTGTGATCCCCCTATGATGTTATGTTTGATATTTCTCTCTCTTTGTGTATTCCTCTATTTGTACCTTCATTCTTCTCTATGTCTTAAGCTTTTCACTTTTTCATTTCTCTTTTCACTTTTGTCTTGTGTTTTCCTTTTGGGAATGATGCAATGCGTCGAGACACCCTATGTCTCTTCCATATAGACCCAAAAGATTTTCTTTTCTTTTCACTTTTGTATTGTGTTTTCCTTTTGAGGATGATGTAAGGCGTCGAGACACCCTATGTCTCTTCGATGTTGATCCAAAAGGATTTTCTTTGTTTTTCCTCTCTTTGTGTCATTCTTCTAGTTCTATGTGTATTTCAGGAATGATGTCAGTTCTGAGCTCTCTAATATCATTATAGCAAAGATAGATACTGACCCTCAATCCATAGATCCCTTGTGTGTTTCTAGGGATCAACCCTCTTTTCCGTTTTCTTTTCCATGTTTGTCTACTTTAAAGTAATTGCTCACAGTTTGGTATTAGCAATTTCTTTAAAGTGGGGACATGCATTGGCATTATTTTAGCCTGATTTCACTTGCAGTTGCTTTTCCATGTTCCTTCATGTGATTTTATTTCTTCATATGATGTGGTTTTCTCTTTGTCGTGGTATTGGGAGTAATGTCCTTCAAAAGTGTGACCTATCTCAGAATATTATATTCCCCTTAGTTGTAATATGACACACTACATTCCCTAAGTGGTTAATCTTTTATCCTTTGATTGGTCCTCTCTTGGAGACATTAGGAACGATGTCCACTAATAGTAAGACCTCACATGAACTAAGAAAAATCCCTTTGAATATCCTCTCTCTTTCTCATTGCATTGAATTTTCTCCTTCAATCCCTATTAAATTCATGGAGGTATGGCTTTGATATGGACCCCTTAGGGCTCACCTAGTGAAAAACTAGCTACACTAACCCGTGTGAGCATGTATTTTCCTTTTTGTCCTTATCCTAGTCATGGGGGTATGACATTGATATGGACCTCTTGGGACTCACCTAGTGGACAACTAGTTCCCACTAGCCCTTGTGAGCATGTGTTTTGTTTACATAGTGGACAATGCATTCCACTTGTAAACCCTCTTCAAGACTAGACCCGTTCCACTACATTGGATAGCTAGATGAAGCTTGATCAGTTGCAATTCTTTTCCTTTTTTCCTTTTTCCTATCTTTGATGGTGTATGTTTGTGATTTGATTTTGGCTTCATATACCATACATAAGCGAGTTCCTTTGTGCCTATGTTGGTTCACCATAGGATAATAATCATGGGGGCTTGGCCACCCTCTTGATTGTTGTTATCCTATCTTACTAACATTTTCACATTTGAAACCATCTTGATTGCGTGGTTGGCTACTTTAGTGCGAGTTTAAGGCAAGCTCATCCTCTCACTAAAGTGGGGGCTAAATTTAGTGTAGTAAAATGCACACCCTTGCATTTTCACACTTGTTTGGGTCCACCTTTCTTTATTTATCCTTCTTTATGGCTTAATTGGCCCTATTTTATGTCCACAATCCCTATGAATGACAAATTTTTCTAGTTAATCCTAACATTCTCCAAAGCATTTTTGACCCCCTAATGACTCTAATTGGTGTGTCCCTAATTTTTGGTCGAGACTAAGATGCCACTAAGGGCATCTTTATCCCCTCGAGATATTGGGACCCTAATTTTGAGGCATCTATTTTGGGCCCCTTTTTGGAGTCGATGCCCCAAGTTTCATCACTTGGGAGTAAGATGCCACTTAGGGCATCTTAGTCCTCCTTGAGTCATTTTCAAAATTTAATTTCAAATCTTGGTGGGATTTAACCTCCTTTATTCTTTCAATTCATATGTCGACTTGGTGTGATATAATTTTGAGATATTAAACATAAACAAGTATAAATACAAGGCCCATTCATTCATTTCAACCTAAGTCTTTTGTAATAGCATTCACTATAGTAAAATTGAGTTCACAAGAGAATTCAAGAGCAATTCATCAAACAATTGGAGCCATCATCATGTTTCAAGCATCGTGTCAAAGATTGTTCTCGCATCATGTGTGTTGTTGTGCTAACATTTGTGATGTAGGGTTTTGATCTAAGCAAGCATTTCAAGTCCATATCAATCAATCATTTCAAGATCTATGTCCATTGCAACCATTGCAAACAAGTTTGTGGCATTTTCAAGGGTTTGGTGAGTTGTATCATTTTGTGTTGTTCATTCACCAATTCCTTCATCATTTTCTATTTCATTTCAAGGTTTAATTACCAACAAGGGGTTTGACCAAGGCAAACCACCATTCACTAACAATCAACAAGTTTTTCCATCTTGTCCATTTGTGTTTGCAGATCTAGGTTGTAGACTTGAAGATCACTTGGAGTGCAAAGTTATCAAAGTTACAAAGTTGCATTTCCAATGTTGTCATCTTCATAGAAAATCACCTATAGGTCAGATCTGGTTGTTTCAGAACCTGAGATCTGAGGAGAAGCAATTGCAAACCTAAGAGCTCATGACCACATTAACACTTTCAAAAATTTAGATCGGTACTAAGATGAGATTAAAGGAATCTTTGTCCTCCTGGTGGAATATTTTAGTTATTTTTGGGGATTCTATTCCATTATCTGAAGATTCTATATTTTCCCCAAAAAATAGTAGCAAGACTAAGACAAGAGTAAAGGTGTCTTAGTCCTCTGAAGCATATTTTTGTAGTGTCTTTTCACTTCTAGAATATTTTTGGAATCTCTAGGTTTCCCAAGTACACATACCCTAACTTGGAGTTGTTCATTTTTAGTATTAAGAAGCTTCATTTTTCTCATTTTAAGTGTTTTGCATATCATAGTGTGTTTTCAATCATTATTGTTTCAAAGAATTTGCTTGGTGGTGAACCCCTTGATTTGATATAACACCCCCTCCTAAGTCCTCCTAGTTGTGTATTGACTCACCTTGAGAGGTTGATAGTCAATCTTATTAGGGTTCTTAGGACATATTTGAATGGACTAAGGAGATAGTGGGAAGGAAATTCATCTTTTCCACATTTTTCCACATCATTCAATTGAACATTGCAATTTTCTAATTTTGAATTCTTTCTTTTAATCCTAGGGTTATACGTTGCATTAATTTTCATTCACTTGCATTGGATTAAGATCTCATTTAGGATTTATTGCATTGCATTTACAATTGCATCGCATCTAGAGTTTAGATTTGCATTATTTTGCATATGTCTAAGTTTGAAAAATACAAAAAATAATCATTCATTGTGCATCTCATTTAGATCTCATTTATTTGCATTTAAAAATAAAAACATAATTATATTTTAAAATAGTCCTTGCATTATCTTTTCATTGCATTTTCACCTTGTATTTTTGGAATTGCATTTTAACTAGGACCTATTTTCCCTTACTGGTAAAAGAGTCCCTAATCTTGTCAAAGTTGAATCTTTTGGCATTTGAAAAAACATTACAAATCACTCTGAAATCCACAAAAACATCTTAGAAAACTTAACCAAGACCCATTCACCCTTACTGGTGAATGAGTCCATGTTAGATATAGATCTATAATTTTTGGAAGTTAAAATCTTACTTTTACGATTATGTTTGGTTTTGTTACTTTCCTGTTTCAATTTCTTGATTTGTTGTTTCATCAAATTCATTGCATTTAGCTTAAATTTCTTCATTAAAATGCATTCTTAAAATTAAAAATTTCATTCAAAACATTTCATTTGTAGCTTATTGCATTGTGTAATCAGTAAATTGCATTGCTTAGAATCTCAAAATTGCATTTCATTCTAGGTTGTTGCATTGCCTCTTTTCCATTTTAGGGTTTGCACACTAGGGTTGTAAAAATTGTACGAGCTTTACAAATTGGTGTCTAATTCACAATACTATTATAAGATGTATTTCAAGGCTCATGTCATCCCACGATATCTCACTCATCGTGGATCTTGGGTTTTTCTGACTCTCTTTTGATAGTGTTGAAAATCAACCCTCCATGGCTAATAGTTTTCCTACCTCATTTCTAATTACTTCACCCCCTACAACCAATGTGCTTAATGTTACCAACACCATCCCTACAATCCCTAGTTCCACTCAAGCTTCGAGGTCTACCCTAAGTCAAGTTGGAATTCCAATTCCATCCTCCACAGTACCAATTTTCATTCCTACATATACTAGTAAACAACCTACAAAAACCTTCCAACCTACCATGTAACCATTAAACCAACCACAATAATCATACCCTCTAGCAATGTGTATACCTCCTTACGTATTCCTATGGGAAACCCCTCTAGCCTTGTCTAAACAAGCACAATAACCCCTCAACAATCAAACTTCACCAACCCACAATTTACTAGCCATCTACATACATACACCACTCCACCTTATTCCCCTCATCCTTAACACCAAAATGATCCTATCCTTAACTTATAGGGAAAATAATGCGGATCTACTGACCCAACAGTGCGAAATACATTCCCTTAACACTTTTACTACAGGAGAGAGAAGCAAAAATGAAAAAAACTAACAGTTTCTAAAACTTATAGAGATGCATACAACCATGGTAATGAGAAACCAGAAAGATAAGCAAACAAAGATGACACAGTATTTACGTGGGAAAACCCTTTCAGGTAAAAAACCCACCACACAAAGTCAAATCAATTGTATTACAATAATGAATCGATTACATACAATATCCAGACTTCTTTGTTCAGCTCACAATCACCCAGAGAGTTTTAGATCCACTGTTACAATGTTTTACAACATACAGTTCAAAACCCTCCTCAAGAACTCACATCCTTCTATTCTTCAGCTCGCAACTTCCAACTTGCTCTGCAACCTACGACTCCACTCTTGACTTGTCAACTTATGAGAAAATAACACATCTCTCATCCAAATGTAACCGACTCAAAAGAGCAATGAAGTCCATCCTCAAATCATGCATTTGGTCGGATCTGACAGATTTCCTGCAACGAGCCGACTTTGCATTCAAAGCCATTACTCAAAATAGTTGAGCTTGCCACCCTTCATTGACAAATGCAACTGCCACAATAACTATCTTGGTATCCATCCAATCACTATTCAACTAGGTGCCACACGTCCAAGACCCATCAACAATCGCAGCTGACAGAGCAACCAAAACGATCAAACAAACATCGGGCGCAACCAAGACTTCATGTCATTTCTAACACTATCGGAGCCGGAGTCGGAGCAGGAGTCGAAATAGGACTCCACCAAAAATACACACTGCCAGAGTCAGAGTCGGAGTCGGAGACAGAACTAGAGTCGAAACATGAGCAACACAAAATCACCAAGGCATGAAAACGAGGACTTCAAGCTGGAAGTTGAGACATAATTTCTCAACAATCTCCCACTTGGTTAACACTTCCAGCTTCCTCAAAACATCAAACCTTACTGTCTATCATAGGCCCCAAGGCCCATCGATTCTGTGCACCATCTGAACTTGTCTATGCTAACCGGCTTTGTCAAGGCATCTACAACATTCTTCAAGGTGTCAACCTTATCCATACTGACCTTTCCATCTTCAACCATATCCCTCATGAAGTGATATTGCACATCTATGTGCTTGGTCCTAGCATGGAAGGTCGGATTCTTTGCCAAAAAAATGGCACTTTGATTGTCACAGCAGATAGAAATCTACTCAGCATTAAATCCAATGTCTGAACACAAACGCCTCAGCCACACTGCCTCCTTGCAAGCATGAGTTGCTGCCATGTACTTTGCCTTAGTCATGGATAAAGCAACTACAGCTTGTCACTTGCTCATCCAACTGATTGCTCCACCATTAAGCATGAAAGTGTATCCACCGGTGGATCTTCTGCTATCAATGTCCCCTGCCCGATCAGAGTCAACATATCCCTGAATGCAAAGAGACCTTTGTAATGAAACCATATTGCCATGGTAACACAAAGCATAATCTAAAGTACCCTTCAAATACCTGAACACTCTCTTTATAGCATCCCAATGTGATCTCCCTGGATTTTCCATAAAACGGCTTAAAACTCCCACTACTTGGGCAATGTCTAGTCTTGTGCAAACCATAGCATACATCAAATTGCCTATTGCACTTGCATAAGGCACACTGGTCATGTCCTCCATCTCAGTAGCAGACTTTAGACAGTCTTCAGCAGATAGTTTCAATCCTTGCATGATTGGAACAACTAACTGCTTGCAATCAGTCATGCTAAACCTCTCTATAACGGTTTTCACATACTTACTTTGACTAAGCCAAAGCTTTCTGCTTGTTCTATCCCTGGTTATCTCCATCCCAAGAATGTACCTTGCTGCTCCAAGATCTTTCATTTCGAACTTAGCAGACAACTGAGTTTTAAGATGAGAAATCATTTCCTTGCTATTACCAATGAATAACATGTCATCCACATACAGAGTAATAACAAGCACATGATCATTCTCACATTTATAATAAATGCAATGATCAGATTTTGATCTAACAAACCCAATTCACAACACAAATGTGTCAAATTTATGGTACCACATTCTAGGAGATTACTTTAGACCATAGAGAGATTTATTTAACTTGCAAACCAGATTTTGTTTACCTCTTTCAATAAAATGCTCAAGCTGGGACATGTAGATTTCTTCTTCTAGTTCACCATGGAGAAATGTTGTCTTCACATCCATCTGCTCAATTTCATAGTCATACACAGCTGCCAATGACAACAAAAATTGGATGGATGTCAGCTTTGCTACAGGGGAAAAGATCTCTCCATAATCAATTCCCTCAACTTGGGAAAAAGCCTTTGCAACCAGTTGTGCCTTATACTTCTCCACACTGCCATCAAGGCCTATCTTCCTTTTGAATATCCACTTGCAGCCAATAGGATTTCTCCCTTTAGGTAGTGGTACCAACTTCTAGGTATCATTCTTTTTCAAGGAATCCATCTCCTCATTCATGGCTTCTAGCCATGACTTTGAATCAGCCATGTTGATTGCTTCTTTCACAGTCCTAGGCTCATCAGTGCTGCTAATTAAGGCATAAGCACAATTTGAATCTAACATAGACAAACCATACCTTTCTGGTTGTCTTCTTTCTCGTGTAGATCTCTTTAGAGGCTGAGGTTGTTCTTCATCATTAGAACTTCCAGAGCTACGTGAACTCTCCTCAATATCAGGTACACCATGCAGCTCTTCCCTTTCTGGAGTTTGGGGAATCTCAACTGCATCATTCTTCTTGTCACTCTGATTTGTCTCAAGTTGTTGATCACTTACTAGAGGTTTCAGCTCATGAAATATCACGCTTCTGCTATACAAAACCTTCTTAGTAACAGGGTTCCAAAGCTTGTATCCTTTCACACCAACTCCATAGCCGATGAGAATACATTTGATAGCCTTGTTATCCAACTTTGATCTCTTTTCATTTGGCACATGAACATATGCCTCAAAGCCAAATACCCGAACATGCCTTAATGAGGGTTTCTTACTTGACCATGCTTCCAAAGGTGTCATGTCAACAAGAGCTGAACAAGGAGATCTATTTATCAAATAACATGCTGTAGCAATAGCCTCAGCCCAGAACTTCTACTCCAGACCAGCACCACTCAGCATACTCCTTGCCTTTTCCATCAGTGTCTTGTTCAACCTTTCAGCAACTCCATTTTGCTGTGGAGTGTAGGGGGTTGTCTTATGCCTTTTAATTCCATGATCAATGCAGTACCTTTCAAAATCTATAGAACAAAACTCACCTCCATTGTCTGTCCTTAAACACTTTATTTTCCTTCCAGTCTGATTTTCTACCAAAGATTTGAACTCTTTAAACCGACTGAACACTTCTGATTTACTTTTAAGAAAGTATACAAATGCCCTTCTCGAACAGTTATCAATAAAAGAAACATAATATCTAGACTTCGATAATGAAGGAACATTAACTGGACCAAACACATCAGAATGAACATAATCCAGTATACCAGAAGATTTGTGAGGACTGGAGGAGAAAGAAACACGGTGTTGCTTTCCATAGATACAATGTTCATAGAAATCGAACTCAAAGTTACAATCATCAATCCCTTCTACAAGGTTTTTGTTCTTCAAGGTTTTTAAACCTTTCTCACCAATGTGACCAAGTCTATGATGCCATAACATAGTCTTCTCTGCTGGGAGTTTTACCTCCAAAGCATTTGCAGATAGTGGAGTCTTCATCTTTCTCTATAGGTGCAGAATTACATGACTTTATAGAGGCACTGTTACAAAGAACAGGTCATGCATCTAGCTTGTACAAAGTGCCAGTACGAACACCCTTAGCTAACACCATTGCACCTCTAGCCATTTTACATCCCTTACTAGAAAAAGAAACTTCTACACCAGCATCATTTAACTTACTAACAGAAAGAAGATTTCGAGCCAAACCTGGGATGTGAAGAACACCACCAATTCCTTTGACTCTCCCATCAAGAAACTAAATTCTAACCCTTCCTCTGCCAACAATCTCCAGTGTTGAATCACTTGCCAAGTATACCTTTCCACCATCATACCTCTCATACTTTGAGAACCAATCTCTATTGGATGTCATGTGAAAAGAGGCACCTGAATCAACTAACCAAACATTATCTGATGCCTGAGTTGTCAAGGCTGCTGCAATGAAGGCATCTACATCACTTTGAGAAGATTCATTGTCAGAAGCATTCTTCTTCTTCTTCTCCTTGCAGTCCTTCCTGATATGACCAGGTTGCCCACAGTTCCAGCACTTTACCTTGAACTTTTTACCAAGAGACTTTGATCTCCCTTTAGACTTGGATTTCGACTTGTTGTCTTTCTTCTTGCCTTTCTCCTTTGTTCTACCTTGAACAGAAAGAGCATCTTTGGCCATCTTAGAAGATTTCCTTTGCATTTCTTCAGACAGAAGCTAAGCAACCACATCATCAGTCTTGAAAGCAGTGGTTCTGCTTCCAATAGCCATCACAAGATGATCCCAACTGTCAGGTAATGAACACAACAGGAACATGCACCGATCCTCCTCCTCGATATTTACACCTATAGAGGCCATCTAAATAACACTCATATTAAATGAGTTCAGGTGGTCTGCAATAGATGAATCTTCGTCCATTTTCAAGGAGTACAACTTCTTTCTCAAGAACAACTTGTTTACCAGAGATTTTCCTTGGTAAATATCACCAAGATTCTTCCATAAAGTAGTTGCAGATGTTTCCTCATGAACATTCAGGAGCACAGAATCGGCTAGACTCAGTCTTATCAATCCTCTTGCTTTTCTATCAGCAAGATCCCAAGCTTCTTGGGTCATAGTTTGTGGCTTAGTTCCAGACACTGCAATCCAGAGGTCTTTATCCACAAGCAAGTCTTCTATCTTGAGTTTCCATAACTCAAAGTTGTTTCCATTAAACTTCTCAATATCTATTCTACCAGATGTACTCACCATCTCACAATAGAAACAAGTTTAACAATGCAAAGCTCCCATTGAAACAGTATTAGTGCAAAAAACTAATTTACCCTAACAAGGATAACATGAATTGGCCAAGCTCTGATACCACTATGTAGGGAAAAGAATGCGGATCTACTGACCCAACAGTGTGGAATACATTCCCTTAACACCTTTACTATAGGGGAGAGAAGCAAAAACAAAAAAAACTAAAAGTTTCTAAAACTTATAGAGATGCATACAAGCATGGTAATGAGAAACCGAAAAGATAAGCAAACAAAGATGACACAGTATTTACGTGGGAAAACCCTTTCAGGTAAAAAACCCACCACACAAAGTCAAATCAATTGTATTACAGTAATGAATCAATTACATACAATATCCAGACTTCTTTGTTCAGCTCACAATCACCCAGAGAGTTTCAGATCCACTGTTACAATGTTTTACAACATACAGTTCAAAACCCTCCTCAAGAACTCACATCCTTCTATTCTTCAGCTCGCAACTTCAAACTTGCTCTGCAACCTACGACTCCACTCTTGACTTGTCAACTTATGAGAAAATAACACATCTCTCATCCAAATGTAACCGACTCAGAAGAGCAATGAAGTCCATCCTCAAATCACGCATCTGGTCGGATCTGACAGATTTCCTGCAATGAGCCGACTTTGCATTCAAAGCCATTACTCAAAATGGTTGAGCTTGCCACCCTTCGTTGAAAAATGCAACTGCCACAATAACTATCTTGGTATCCATCTAATCACTATTCAACCAGGTGCCACGCATCCAAGACCCATCAGCAATCGCAGCTGACAGAGCAACCAAAACGGTCAAAGAGACATCGGGCGTAACCAAGACTTCAAGTCATTTCTAACACTGTCGGAGCCGGAGTTGGAGTAGGAGTCGAAACAGGACTCCACCGAAAATACACACTGCTGGAGTTAGAGTCAGAGTCAGAGACAAAATTGGAGTTGAAACATGACCCTACCGAAATTACAGGTTCAGGAACCAATTTGGTTTTGCGTCCGCCCACGGCAAAGGGGGACTCATCAGAAACAGTTCTGACCAGGTAAAGTCAACCCGGGGTCAAACTAAGACGAGGACACAAAAGACCGGAGTCGGAGTCGGAGTCAGAACAGAAACAAAAATAGGACTTTATCGAAAGTCCAAGATTAGGAACCAATCTGGTTCCAATTCTGCCTCTGCCAACTACAAGAAACAACAATCCAGAAATAGGACAAGATGGAGGAAAGCACCCCGAGGAGAATCCAAACATCTATAGGAAACAGATCGTAAAAGCAGGAGTCGGGCCTGGGGTCAGAACAGAAATCGAAATAGGAACATGGCAAATGGACATTGCCAAATTCCAAAACTGGTTCTGCCTCCGCTAGAACCTGCGAAGCGAGAAACAATAGACGGTAGGAAGCGGAGTCAGAGCAGGAACGAGAACCGAAACCCAGAACTTAGGCAAAACCAATGCCAAGTTCCATCCCGGTTCCGCCTCTACCATAGACCTGGAACTTAGGTGAACAGAACAATGCCAAGTTCCATCCTGGCTCCACCTCTGCCAGAGACCCGAAACTTAGGCAAACAGAACAATGCCAAGTTCCATCTTGGCTCCGCCTCCGCCAGAACTTTGCAAACAACACAAAATCACCAAGGCATGAAAACAAGGACTTCAAGGTAGAAGTTTAGACATAATTTCTCAACATAACTCACTTTTGAAAAGTATGACATCCCTTCAACAATAAGTGGCAACATTACAATAGAACAACAATAGTCAACCCTTGCAATATATCAAGTCTCACACAATTTCCTTCGACGTATTAAGATCACAAATGCCACAAGGTATAGAAGTACCTCTATTTGAGAAATATGGTGGGAAAGGAGATCTTGTTAGCCATATTTCCACCTTTACATCCTTGTGTAGTGATTTTATCTTTGAAGACAAACTTCTAGCTAAGCTCTTTCCGAGGTCCTTGAAGGATACTGCTTTAGAGTATTTCTCTTCTTTACTAAACAAATAAATTGGTTCATTCAATGAACTCATCAATGCCTTTTACAACCATTTCCATATTCACATGGGTTTTAAGATGACCCTTGTTGATTTAATGAGATGAAAACAAAAAGAGGAGGAGAAAGTGATTGATTTCATAGCAAGATACCAAACACTTTACTCACAAGTAAACATTAAGATCCTTGATACCAACATTCAACAAATCTTTATTGCCAAATTACAAGATAAAATCCAAAGAAAAATTGAAACGTTAAGATCTCCATCCTTCACACAGCTATGTACAACCCTTTGTGATTATCAAAATTTCACTAGCGGTTGTGATGTGAAAAATCCCCCTAGCCATATTGAAAAATCTAAATCTACAACTCATAACAATTATCAACCTTTCAAAATGTGAAATAAGGGATTCTTACAATTGAATTCTCCTCAAAGAAGTAAAAAAACTAATAATCAAGTGGTTGTCTTTATGATGACAACTCCTTTCATGGAATGAGAGAGAGAGAGAGAGAGAGAGAGAGTTCACTCCTTTACTCAATACCCTTCATAATATTATGTTGTAGCTCTTTGAAAATAACATGCTTACCTTATCTCTTGTTAGAGAACGTGACCCTAATATACCATTGCCTAAAGGCTTCCAAAAAAAATCTTATTGTCATTACCATCAACAAAATGGGCATGGTACAAAATATTATAAGCATCTTAAACATATTATACATGACCTTATTGATTCTAATAATTTACTAATTGAAGGTGTGAATGATCAAGGTAACAAGTCTATAGCCCCTCCTAATCAAAATTTACAAATCTAAATACAATTCCAATTCCTAAACACACTATTTTGTTTGTCAAAACTAGTGAAACTAAGAATGATGTGATGAATGTTGACACATATGATGGTAACATAGAACAAAATCCTATGGAAACTAGTCCTATGGATAATCTTAAACAACTAATCTGAAAGAAAGTGGTAAAATTTATCGAAGCTAACCCTCCTAAGGGATCAACTAAAAAGCCTCTTGACATTGATTTCTCACAAAATGACATACTCAAACGTGCACCTAATGGTTCTCTTGACATAGTTGGCCAAATCAATGATAAGCCCACTAATGGGATATTAGTTGATCCCATCTGTGGAGAGAACTTGATCATTGAAGAATTCTTATATGTGCATGAACTATATCATGATACATATGACAAAATGAAAGCATGGATCAAGAAGCATAATGGGTTTGCTTGCCCTACAATAGGCTCTATAGATCTCCCTTTAGAAATGGGACCGAAAACATTAACTATATCATTTTCCATCATTCCTTATTTGGAAAAATTTTGTGTGAATCTAGGCTATCCATGGATTCAGTCCATGAATATCATCCCTTTGGTTGTGCATAAATGTCTAAAGTTTCCATTTGGAAATGATATCTTTACTATGCATCATAGTGGATTTAATCCTACGTCAGCCCGAGGGAATTTTTCATTAGATTTATTTTGGCCTGAGCCTATGGAACCCATCAAGCCTCGTGAGGATTTAATTTTCAAATCATATAAAAATTTCAAGGAAAATAAAATACAATAATTATACCTTCAAAACATGCCTCAACCTATAAATGAAACACCTATCCTGGATGAAGAAATGATCAAACCAAAAGCACTTTCGAACATACAAGTACAACCTATAGTAAAACATCCTATAACTTCCTACAAGAGACCATGAGATAACACAAAACATCTTGTTGTCCCTCCTAGATTCAATAAAGTTTATAAATCCAAAGAGAAAGGGGTGATCCCACAATACTGGTTTACATTTTTTTGTCAAACTGGACACTAAGCTGATTTTTTCTACTAAATCTTCACTTTCGGGTACCTATAGCGGCTAAACCATGAGGAATTTGAAGATGATGCAAACTAGTGATTTGTGAAAAAAATTCTTTAGATTCTAAATATATTTTTTCAAAAAAATCGGAATCAAATTGCACTTCTTTTTCCATCTCCTTCAAAAACTAGTTTTATTCAATAAACACCATTTTTAAGGAGTGATGCTCATCGTATACAACATAAATTTATTTCCATGAAGGATAGAATTATATTTTTTTTGAATTTAGATTTGTAACTACTATATCTAGCACTTTCATTTGGTTTCATAGTGTTTTATTGAATAGTTTTTTCCTTAATCAAGTTTCGAAGTCAAACCAATTACAATTCAGATATAGGCGAACTATATACAACATAAATTTTTTTGTATGTATCGAAATTCAATTTTATTTTTTTGGATCAAGGATTTTCATATCTAGTGCACTGATATTTTTCAAGATTTTTTTTTGATAATCTTCTTATTTTCCACGTGCTGAACAAAGAGCTTGATTTTCAGTGAAAAACGTACATTCACAAGAAATAAAAAATAAATATATAACAATAAAATTAAATTTATTTAAAATTATAATTTTTGGGAAGCTTATAATAAGGACTACATACTTACAAAAATAAAATTTAAATGATTTCATTTGAATCCCCAAAAGGTAAATCAAAACTAGTTTTTTATCAACATTTTGATAGGTGTAAAGGACACTCCTTTATAGGTATGGTTTAAAACTAGTTGGGTTCCATCCAAGGGCGTTTGATATAAGGTGGTTTGATCAAACCCTCTTCAATTGGAATCCTTCAAATGGAACTTTTAAAGGCTTAAATCATTATATTTTCTAAAAAATATGTGATTTCAGCAAAAAATAGTATCTCCCAGAAATTGTAAGGCAACATTGTGGGATCATCCAAATCGGTTGAACCTACTATTGTTTCTTCTATTCCTCCCAAGGAAGAGAAGGAATCTATGATTGACAAACCCACTCTTACATAAACACAAATTGACAATAGATTGAGACAAAATTGAAGTGCTAGAGAGTGTAGGCGTAGGCGACGTGCTATTGCTCATAGCTTACAAACTCAAGAAGACAAGAACAACATAGAAAAGTAGAATCCAAACTTACCTAAAGAAAATTATGATGATCCTATACCTTCGCTGCAAAATAAACAAGAACATTGCATGGACATTGTTATTCGACCTCCCATTGTGTTAAATCTAGATGATGACATTGACAGAGCAAAAATTTATGAACAACTACAAGATGAGTTGAATACATTATTTTCTTCTTCTACAAACTTAAATGAAAAATATCCTAAAAAGAGTGTTGAACCTGGTGCTTCTCCTAGTTCATCACTTGCTCTTGTCCCTTTGGCTATTTTTCCACCTTTTTTTTACACCGATTAATATTGGGATGTGAACAACCTTCTTTAGGTTGACTTGCATGTGCCTTACTAGTTTTTTTCTTTTTCATGTTTTCCTTTTGCATGTGCATGATGTGATCCCCCGTGTTGTTTCATTTGATGTACCTCTCTCTTTTTCTGCATTCCTCTTTATGTATATTTCATTCTTCTATATGTCCTAATCATTTCATTTTTCTTGTGTTTTCCTTTTGGGGATGACACAAGACATCGAGATATTCATGTCTCTTCCATGTTGACCCAAAAGTTTTTCTTTATCATTTTCATTTGATTTTTGTTTTCCTTTTGGGGATGACGCAAGGCGTCGAGACATTTATGCCCCTTCCATGTTAACCCAAAAGGATTTTTCTTTGTTTTCACTCTCTTTGTGTCATTCTTCCAGTTCTATGAGTATTTGAGGAATGGTGATAATTCCATGATCTACATGACAACATTGTAGAAAAAGCATACTGAACCCGAATCCATAGATCCCTTAGGTATTTTTGGGGGCAACTCTTCCTTCCTAATTCATGACACATCTTATTTCAGAAACATATAACTTAGCATATGGTTTTCCAAGGAAAGCTCTCATTTCTTAGGAAAAAAAATTGGCTACTTTAAAGCAATTGCTCACAGTGATGTTGTTGCAACTACTTTAAAGTGGGGGCATACATCAATGAAATCTTTTGAGAAAAATTTCATGGCATGATTTTTTCTTTCTTCTTGTGATTTGTCCTCTTCTTGGTGGTTTCATTGTGTTTGATTTCATCCAAGAGTGTACGATCTACTATCATGGCATGATATCAATGAGGTATCCCATGAGTAACGATATGACACCTTGACTTGTCCTCTCTTTGATACATTAGGCATAATGCTCCCTAAGAAGAAGAACTTTACATGAATAAAGAAAAATCCCCTGTAAAAATATTTTTTGCATGACATTACAAAAGCATTTACATAAAGAATTACATTGTGGTTCCTTATCAAAGTTTTTAGGAGGATAAATTCAATATGGAATGAGAGACTAATATGATTCTCTCATTTTTCACTTCATTGGGATAACTCACCTAGTGTATAGACTAAGGTTCCACTACACCAAAGTGAGCAACGTATGTTATGGAAAAACAACCTCGTGAACTACATCGTATTGGAATGGTTGTGCTTGATCCTTTTGGTTTTCTTTATTTTTTTTGGCCTTTGACAGGGTATGGTTATGTATCTTTGTTATTGATTCATATTTAAGTGTCTTGAATGCCTACTTTAGTGTGAGTTGGACATGGCGTCATCCTCTCACTAAAGTGGGGGCAAAATGTAGTAATGAAAAAAGTATCCTTTTTCCCTTACTTGATTTGGGAATAATTATCATTGAATTAACTTAATGGTGTCCTGGAATAGTGTTGTAATGTGTTGTACACATTCACATTATTTTAGGCCCCTTATTTGTTTAAAACATACCTTAATTTTTCCTTTGCAAAAGTGTTGTATAGTGTTGCAACACACTATCACACTTTTCTAAGGTTTATTCAATTAATTAAGGCTAATGTGCCCCTTTTAATGAGATGCGCCTAATGTGTGCCTTATTTGAGTGTTGTAAAGTGTTGTAACACACTTGCACATTTATCTAGGGTCCTCTTAGCTAATTGTGGTTAATTAGAGTTAATTAGCCCCTTTAATTCAAATTCAAGCCTTATTTGTGACATCTCCTGAAGATCTATCTTAACACCCACAATTCAAATTGCATAACATTTAATTGGGAAAAATCAAGGTCCTATAAATTGGTGCTAGGACCCATTCACCCTAGGTGACAAACGGGTCCTCCCTCTATAGGACCCCTCTTTGTCAGTAGATTCTAAATGGGTTTTTACTATTCTTTAATGCCCCAAACGTCAGGTACTGGAAAATAGTGTCAGGACCCATTCATCCTAGGTTGTGAATGGGTCCTCCCTTAATGAGGAACCCCTTTTTAAATTTCATTGTGTCATGAATTTAATAATGTTCATCTCTACATCTGGTTTCTACTTGAATTGTTTGAATTTCAGGGTTAATCTCCATTATTTCTCCTAGCAAGTTCAAGTTATCATAAGAGTACATTCACAAGAGCATTATATAATTTCAAAGGTATTTCAAGGAATATTATCAAGTTTTTATTGCAACAATTCTAGACCATTCAATCATGTCTAGGGTTTAGTGCATTCATGCATGTTGTTGAGCTAAGATTATGAGTGTAGCATTGAGGATATACTTGCAAGAATTGTTCACATCTTATTCAAGGATCAATATTTACATTATTCATGGCCACTACATGTTAGATTACAACTTTACATTACAAGAAAACATCCAAAGTATCTACATTACATCATTTCATGTTTCATGCTTTAATTTCATCATTTCCTCATTTGGTTTAATTACCTACAAGGGGTTTGACCGAGAAAACCCCATATTCACTAACATTCAAAAAGTTTTTCACTCTTTGAATGTGTGTTTGCAGATTTACAGGTTGAAGATCAAGTGGAGAAGAATTTTAGAGAAAAAATTTCAAAGTCAATCAAGTTACAATGTTGGCCTTTAAAGTGCAAGAATGAAGAATTGAAGCTACAAAATTAAGTACAAGTTTTTGTGAGCTAACAACCGAGAATCTAAGAGTGCATACATCAATAAAAATAACCTAGATCTTAGTTTTAGAAACCCTAACAGGGATCCATTCGGAACTAAAGGGGAATGAGTCCTATGTGCCCTAAAAATAGGTTTCTTGTAGCAAGGTACACACCTCTTTGAGCTCTAAAAATTTCCCTCATAATTGCTATAATAGTTAGCTATCATTTTTTATTATTATTTGCATTTTTTTGGCTCTCATAATTATATAAATTATAGTGATTGTGTGTGTGGAAAAACTTAGTGACCTTCATCATCTTGTTGATTCATTTTGGTGAACCCTATTTCCAACATCATCATTTAAATATAGGATTTATTTTTCATGTCTAATCAAGACATATTTCATGGTTTACTAAGAAGAAAACTATTATTTATCTCTCATCCATCAGGGTTGAATATCGTATCATGCAAGGAGCTTCGTGTAAAGTGATTTGGTAATATAGCATTCTAGTTGACATGAACATTCCTAAATAAAACACACCTATTCTTTATTGTGAAAAACATGGCATGTTTAATCTTGTGAAGAATCCATTTTTTATGAAAAATACAATAATGATATTGAATGCCATTGCATTCAAGAATAGATCTTAAACCACCATATCTAGCTCCAATATTTCACAATAGATTCCCACATAGCTAGTATACTCAGCAATTCTCTTGGTAACATAGAATTTGAGTTGTTTAAAGTGTACATTTTCAAGAAAATATAAATAAAGGGGTAATGTTAACATAAATTTTGTATTACATTGTTAGTTTTACACACCTATTTGTAGATAATTATACATGCATGTGTGTAGTTATATTGATAAAATTATATCAACTATAAATTTCATGTATGAAGGCATTTCCATTGTTTTGAATAACTAATAAACTTTTATTCTCTTTAGTAATCACACTAAAATATGTCATGGGTACAATGTTGTTTAGTGTAAATAAGATTGATAAGATCTAGTGAGAATTATTTAAAAATTACTCTTACTATTCATATAAATTCATAGTACAATGAAGGAGGAGAAAAAAAAGTGCATACACCTAAAGATGAAGTTGTAAGAGATGATTGAGACAATGCTAGTGATTAAATACCATGACACCATAACTAATAACTATATAGTCTTTTATTACTATGTATACATGTTATGTTGTTCCTATATCCCTAAGGATTTCTAATACTTTAATGGCACCATAACTAATAACTATATAGTTTTTTATTACTATACATAAATGTTATGTTGTTCCTATATCCCTAAGGATTTGTAATACTTAAATTGATAGTTTTATCTATTATTTTTCATAGGAGCAATATTTTTGATATAGTGATAATTTTTGTCTTTTCATGAATTATATGTTGCATAAATTTTCATTAAATTCTTAACTATGATTATTTGAAGAGAATTTATATGTCTTAATACTTAATAATAAATATAGAAATATGGGGTATGAGATCCTATTTATTGTGTAAGTCCTTTTCCAGCAAATATTAGTCATGGATTCTCTGTAAACTAATGTAGAAATTTACCAACAACAATAACAATATCAAAAATACTTAAAAAGAGATCTAGTAGATATCCACAAAGAGTTAATATGATAGAATTTATCTAAAATACATCCTTAACCAAGTCACAATTCTACCTACTCATGTTACATATAATTTTACATAATTGAATTCTAAAATTATTTTTCTATGAATATATACTACTAGATAATAAATGCCATCTTCATCTCTATTTATTTTATATTGCCAATATTTTACAAAAAATATTCTCATACAAGCATCAACATGAGACCAATATAAGTTCTTGTGTGCACAAAAATGAGAATAATACCATCCCCTTTCAAGAAACCACACTAGAAACAACCTATGAAAGAGCAAGAGTCAAACTTAGAAATAAAATTATTTAGAAACCACCTCCACACTAAAATCCAACAATGGAAGACAAAGAGTCACAACTTAGAATAATATATTAGATACCTCCTTAAGATTTAAAATTGGGTCTCTGCAATTGAAAGTCACTGCAACAATTTAACCAATTTAGTTCAACCCCTTGAACTCTTCATCTCCATTTTAAAAAATTATTCAATACATATATACTATTTTTATCTTCTCTTCATCCCACTCTTTTATCAAATTACTCTCTTATAATTATATAATTTATTTCTACAAGACCTTTTATATTTTGTCAAGCTTTTATATTTTAGTATGCTTGAAAACTATGGTTCAAATGGTGCAAAAATATGACTTTCACATCCTTGGTTTTACATTTGAGTCTCATTGAAAATTTAGCACACTTGAAAGACAGTTTATTGACAACACAACGTTAAAAATTTCCCCCAAAATTTTGTACTATTCAAAATTACAAAAAATAAACTAAATCCAAAAAAAGTTTCATTGTAAAAACCTAATTCGCAATGAAAAATAGAATAAAACATAAAAAATGTAAAACCTAAACTAAATTTTGTGGACAATACCTACTCATACTTTGAGAGTTCTCAATCCACAAACTCTTATCTACAATAAAGGATATAAGAATAAAACAACAATCATGATAAAATAAATGTTGTAACTTAACTATTATTTTTCACAATAATAATACTTAAAACAAAATAAAATAGTATACATATTTTATATGTGAAAAACTAAATTGAAAAATATAATTATTTTATTTGAATTGTTTACTTTATTTTATGATGCAGGAGCATCCAGAGCATAGAAGTGACCCTGCATCGATCTGGGTTATTTCACTCAATAAGGGCTGGTATGGCTTATCGACAGGACCTTGACATATCAGTGTGACTTTACTACAAGTCTGAATGACATACCGATGACAATAGTGAGTGAGTAGTGCATGAGCTACATTAGCGAGAGGATTACTGATCAGTAGAAAAACATCCGATGTCCCAATGACAGGTCGATATCCTTGTGAGTGACGATATGTATATCATCGTCGGGAGTGAGCTTCATCGACGGGATGCTAACTTGGGTCTCCCCGATCGATGACCATATCATCGGTCAGACATTAGCGCATCAACAAGAGTCAAGCTTGAGTCTCATCGATGATCTGATGGTGGAAGATTGAAATGGGGTTGCGTTCATTGGCGAAAGGCTAAGTGATTGGCAAGACAAAACTTAATGTCCCAGTGACAACTCAAAATGCCATAAATCATATCAACAAATGACATCGAGAGGACTTGGATGTATCGGTAGGACGAGGGAGCGAGTTCCAGTGATAGAACGATAACACATGCATCAAAGTGACTATAGGCTATTGGTGGGAAATGATAATGGGTCTCAATGATGGGGTGATGGAAGGTGGACGACATGTAGGACCTGACATGACGATGGCATGTATAGACCGATGGTGATTAATGAATGGTCTTGCAATTCATATCCTTGTTGTGAATTATGTGACGATAGGGTGGACTCATATTGAGACAATGTGTTGATCGGTATGACAGACCTCCATCGGTAGGACTCTTAAGATGGTCCTAATGATACGATGATAAGGAAGACAATGGTGGGATTTGACTGAACGGTGAATGGACCAGCCTAGTGGTGACACATGGCTCGATAGCATTCGTCAATTTGTATAGTTGTTTCTAATCAACTAGGTCAAAATGAATTCACAGGCATGTAGCGAATGACTGGAAGATGACTTACTAGAGAATGAATAAGAACTGGCAATACAAATAACCTTGTAACTATTAGGAAAATCTAAGTGACCATTAGATAATATGGTGGTACTACGACAACAAGAGAGAGGAACAACAAGGCTGACATTGAGGAGGAATACAATATAAAGAGATAGCGAGAGATAAAGAACAAGAGGTAGGTTGGTAAGAAGAGAGAGGCGACCAAAACGAGAGAGGAGCCAGAGAGGCTAGACTCATAGGAGTCAATTGTAGGTGAATCTATTCTAGGTTGGGAAAATTTGCAGATGATGTACTGAAAGCCGATTTCATGGCATGTAATGTTGTAATATCATTTCTTAATAAAAGAAAGTGTTTTCTTTTTTTTTATGGAAAACCTGTGTTGTTGTGTGAGTATGAGCTTGTAAGGAAGCAGACCTGGGTGTGCTCCTTAATCAGTGGTATCAGAGCAGGTTGTCCTAAGTCTGTAATAGAGCATCGAATGTGAGGCATTTGTAGTAGGATCTGTGAGTGTGGGTTGAAGCTAGAAGACCTATGGGTGATGAACTGGGGAGAGTTGTGGAAATCATGTTTGTTGCAGGCATGAAAGAGGGTCTATAACCCTATCCTCCAGCAAAGATAAAGCTGGGTAGAAGGTGTAGAGTTCCTCCATTGAGAGAAGGTGGGTAGAGGAAGCATCTTAATCATCGAATTTGAGGCAATTCACATATGTAAACCTGAGGGTCTGAATCTTTATTAGAGCATTCAGAGTGTGTGGATAACATCTAACGATGTTGAAGAATTGTAAATAGATTGTCGAATGAGAGGAATTTTACATTTGTGAAACCTGAGGGTTGAGATTTTGTGTTGTTATAGCTTGAGAGGCCTAGAAAATGGAAAGGAGAAAGGGAATTATCATCAGATGGATTCTAAGGATTCCCAGATTAGAGGAAATCATAAAGGTATTGTGGGAAGACAGTTGATAGAGTTGAAGCAACAACTGAATGAATTAGATGACATGATAAGAGGGTGGAAACAAAAGAAGACAAGAGTTGAAGGTAATGTTTATCCTTCATGTGACATCGAGGAGGAGGATGTGTAGGTTGAGGAACCAGAAGCTGAAAAATGAAGGATGTCTATTGGATGACATGATAGATGAAGCTCAAAAGGTGGTAGAAACCACTGAAAGGTGGAGAGAAATGGAGGACCTTAAAGAAAAGGAAACCCAAGTGGTAATGGTTGAAGAAAAGAGTGTTAATGAAGGAAGAATTGCAGCAGTTGAGGATGAGAATCCAGTGTTCGATGAAGAACCTGATGAAGACCAAGATCTTCTTGAGGAAGAGATCACAAAGATAGAGAGTTTGTTCAATGAAACAACAAAGACAATGGCATTTGATACAGTGAAGATCTTGATGGAGAAGAAAGAGGTAACATCTAATTTTTGTAATAGTTTTGATTATGATAAGAGTAAGGTAGAAGGAGATATTGTAGTAGTGAATGTTTTTGTAGTTGAAGGTACTACCATTGAAAATAAGGAATGAACTGAAGGGAAGAATGTTGGGTTGTATGGTGATCTTTCCTAGACATCAGTTGATGACTTCTTATGTGATAAGGGAATTGGAGTGACTACTAGTTTGTTGTAGGATGAAGAGGATGAATCTTTTGATTATACTGCTAACATTGATGTGAATGCAGAAGAGGAAGTGATTGTAACTGGTAAATCTCTTTTGGAAGGTATACAAAGAGGGGAGTACAATGTCGTACTCAAGGGAGAAGATGAACAAGTGGATGTAGCATTACCAGCCAAGGAGGTAATGCATTACATTGAGATGGAGCGAATGATTGGTATGAAAAGAAGGATTTGTGTGATGTCGCAGAGTTAAGTGTAGATGCAAATTGGTGGTGGATGGACTGTAGTGGGTTGAATCCCATAAGACTAGAGGTGAATGAGAGATGCATTTGGAGGAGGTGGTCGAGTTTTGGTTGAGTTGATTCCACATCCAAGAGGTTGAGTGCAGAGAAAAGTAAAGACTACCAAGTGGTTGCAATGGTAACAAAGAATAAGGTAATGTATGAGTCATATTATTCTTTTGAAGAAGAAGAAATTGATGATAATAAATTTTTAGAATTTTATAAAGAATACTTGTGGGAGAGGAATTATGTGAAAAGAGGTAGAAAGAGGGGAAGGATGAAGGATGAAGGATGACAAAGATGTTAAGTTATAGGAACAGTTGACAAAGAAGGTGCAGGGGAACACGATGGTGAGATGGATTTTGAATCAGAATCAGATCCACAAATGTTTATGAAACATTTCTTTCCTACCTTGGGTGTCTAATGCAAGAGCATCCAGAGCATAGAAGCGATCCTGCATCGATTTGGGTTATTACACTCAATAAGGGATGACATGGCTGATCGGCAGGACCTTGACATATCGATGTGACTTTCCTACAAGTCCCAACAACATACTAATAACAAAAGTGAGTGATCAGTGTGTGAGTTACATCGAAAGGAGGATTATTGATCAGCAAGACAACATTTGGTGTCCCAGGGACAGGCTGATATCCTTGTGAGTGGCAGTATGTATATCATCAGCGAGAATGAGATTCATCAGCGGGATGGTAACTTTGGTCTCCCCAATGGATAAATGAACATATCATTGGCCGAACATTAGCATGTCGGTAGGAATCAAGCCTGAGTCTCATCAATGACTTGATGGTGGAAGTGTGAAATGGGGTTGTTTTCATTGATGAAAGGCTAAGTGATTGGTAGGATGACATTTGATTTCCCAGTGATAGCCCAACATGCCATAAATCATATCAACGAATGATATCGGGAGGACTTCGGTGTATCGGTAGGATGGGGGAGCGAGTTCTAGTGATAGAACGATAACACATGCATCAGAGTGACTACAAGATATTGGTTGGAAATGATAACGGGTCTCAGCAATGGGGCAATGGAAGGTGGACGAAATGTAGGACTTGACATGAAGATGACATGTAGAGATCGATGGTGATTAATGAATGGTCTTGTAATTCACATCCTTGTTGTGAATTGTGTGATGACGAGGTGGACTCATATTGAGACAACGTGTTGATCAGTGTGACAGACCTCCATCGGTAGGACTCTTAAGACAATCCTAATGATACGACGATAAGGAAGATGATGGTGGGATTTGACTGAATGGTGAATGGATGAACCCAATGGTGACACATGGCTCGATAGCATTCATCGATTTGCATTGTTATTTCTAATCGACTAGGTCAAAATGAATTCACGGGCATGCTGTAAATGACTGGAAGATGACTTACTAGGGAATGAATAAGAACTAGCGATACAGATAACCTTGTAACTATTAGAAAAATCTGAATGACCATTGGACAATATGGTGTTACTATGACAATAGGAGAGAGGAATGACAAGGCCAACATGAAGGAGCAATACAATATAAAGAGATAGCGAGAGATAGAGAATAGGAGGTAGGTTGGTAAGAAGAGAGAGCTGACCAAAATGAGAGAGGAGCTAAAGAGGCTAGACTCATAGGAGTTAGTTGTAGGTGAATCTGTCCTAGGTTGGTCAAATTTGTAGATGATGTAACGAAAGCCCATTTGATGGCATGCAATGTTGTAATGTCATTTTATTAATAAAAGCAATTGTTTTCTTCATTTTTTGTGGAAAACCTGTGTTGTTGTGTGAGTATGAGCTTGTAAGTGAGCACACCTGTGTGTGCTTGATCATTTTACTTGAAGAAGTAATTTTATTTTCTCAAGAGTTAAATTTTATTTTATTACATAAAGAGGTATTCTATAATCATTATGTAATGAGCATATTTAAAAAATGTATATTTAGAAACTAAATCTATTTTTAAAAAATTATCTATAAAATAACTCTAAATAAATAAAATAATAAAA
Organism: Sequoiadendron giganteum; assembly: GCA_007115665.2. Taxonomy (NCBI): domain Eukaryota; kingdom Viridiplantae; phylum Streptophyta; class Pinopsida; order Cupressales; family Cupressaceae; genus Sequoiadendron; species Sequoiadendron giganteum. The sequence continues at coordinate 621,692,003 of CM021107.1, forward strand.
TAATTGTAAACAAATCAAATCATCCATAAATAAATTAAATAATTATTGCTAAATAAATAATTCTTGAAGTAAAACTAAATTAAACAATGTAAATAAAATAAAATAGTGCTACACAATTTATGTTGTATTTAGAATATCTATACTAGTTTACTTAAAAACTTATTTTATAATATTAATCCTTTTAAAATATATGTCAATCAAATTCTTTTTTTTTTCAAATATATATCAGTTGTGGGTATGTGTAGGGTCATCATGGAAAAAGCGCTCCCTTAAGTGGCAATAAAATTTAGAAAAATCAGAGTTAGGCAACTTGACATAAAAATTTGAATAAGTTATCTATATTATTTCGAAAATATGTAAGAATATAATTTGTAGCAAATTGAATGTAGTTTCTAAAATACTAGGTTTATTTAAAAATTAAAAAAATCTATTTGGTGAAAAATTGAAATTTCAATGCAGTAGTACTTAAATTTTAGGGAAAAAATAAGAAGTAGGTGTCTGTCTAACCACCCTAACCACAATAAAATGATAATATTTTTTATAATATTTTAGATATAAGTATAGGACTCATGTCCTGATGTGATGCATATGTTTTTGTAATTTTTTTCCAAGTAAATAATTAATTATGAATTTTTTATTAAAATTTTTAAAAAATATAAAAACTCATATGTCTGACCACCTTAACTTGGTCAAAACTTCATGAATTTTTTTAATTTTTTTAATCCTATAGTATGTGAAGCATAGAATGTGACACATGTTTCAGATTCAAAAAATGTGACATCGTTTGAAAGCTATAGATGTTTTTCAATCAGCCTATCAATCAGGGCTTTAGTCGTAATTCAAATAGAAAATGAATAATAATAATTTATTAAATTCAAAGTAAAGCATAATTTACATTGGTGGAAATCTGAGAATCTCCTTTAAAAACCTTTTTTGTTTCATCAATTTTGGGTAAAAAAAAAGTCGCCAGCCACATGGGTCATCATATCACTTATATATCACCACTTTTTGGCCCATCATGATCCTGCACATACCCTTGTGTTCTATTTTTCAAAAAATATATCAATTGCATTTTGTATATAAAATAATTAATTTGATGCCACTATAAAAAAACCTCTTAAGATACTAAATAATATCAATGTATATCACATCATTCCTCAAGAAAAAATTTGACAATGCAAATCAATTGAAATGTTAAAATATTCCAAAGCTTCAACATTTAACTAACACCATGGTATACATTTTTTATTTTTATAGAACACTAATTACTTAATTTCATCATTCAGTCATAAAATAATTGGATAAATGACAAACATTTTGTGCAATTTAGCTCAAACAAAAATGAAGACTAATGTGAACACAAATTACAAAAAAAAAAAAAACTTAAAAGCATTTCCTACTAAATTAAATTTCCTTGTTTTAACTTTCTTATTGAAAAAAAATATATCAATTAACATTATGAAGTGCCAAAACAATCAGATAGTTCATATCCCAAAAATTACTTTATGTTGTTAGGTTTATTTTTAGTGTTATGAGAAAATTACTATTATTTTTGTTGAAAATTGAGCAACACTTGGATTAGAGATGGACTGGTCACTAAGAGGGCTAGTATACCAATAGTAGAGCATCCTCACAACAAATGGGAGGTCCTAGATTTGACTCCTAATTAGTTCATGAAATGTTGAACATAATATTAGAGACTAGGTTAGGAGAGTTAGGCCATGATAGGATGTTGGAGTAGATACAATGTGGCTTAAGGATCGTATTTGAAAATGAGACACACCTAAACCAAAGATGCGTTGAAGATAAAGAGGGACAAAAAATTAGTGGTAGAGCATCATAGTAAGAAATGTGTGAGGTTGTGAGTTTGAGTCCTCGCGGGTCCATGGAAAGCTTAAAAAATTTACTATTCATTTTTTTGTTTTTGTACTATTGAATTTTTTTTTGTATTTTGATTGTCAGTGGGGCTTCAATGCCATATTTTTAATGTTAATTTTCTTTTCTTTTTCTGAAACCCATTCTTGTGCAATATTAAAATATATAATTTATATATCACAATCATACTTTTTGTACAATAATGTAATTAAATCATTAAAACCCAAGAGAGGGTAGGAATTTTGTCCACAAACATAAATTTTTTGTCTACATTCATTCATGTTATTTTGGTTTTGGTCAAGTGTTTAGGCCCAATGTATTATATTCTCATAGTTATTTTCTTGTCGTGATTTTTATTGTTGTATTTTGATTTCTAGTGGGGCTTTAATTCCATGTTTTTAATGGATTTTTTTCTTTTTTAATCAATATAAGAAATCCATTTTATATATCACGATCACGATTTTTTGTAGAGTCATGCAATTAGATAATTAAAGCACAAGTGATGGTAGGAATTTTATCCACAAATACATATGTTGTCTACATTCATTCAATTTATTTTGTTTATTGTTCATTTGTTTAGGGCCACATACATTATGTTCAAAGTTTTTGATTAGCGATCAACAGGTTTTGCGAGGACCAGAAACCCCTTACATACCAGTTTTGAGGGGACCATAAACCCCAAACAACACAAACAAAAGTTGCAAAAATATAGGAGCATAGACAATTAGTAACCCAACATCAACAGTCTACCCAAAGATACACACGATAAAACAAACTGCAAAGAATCAACTATGAAGGGGACAAAAACCCTTTTATAGCCAGGACTTCACAAGAGCCTAAAACCAAATCATTTTAAAGAAACCACCTAATTCCACCAGGCTCTAAGCACAACTTGTAGAAAACGTTCAACAAAAAACCAACTGCTTAGCATTGAGCTAAAACAAGGGCTTCCAAAGCACCTTTCAAGAAGACTCATTTATGTCAGACTCCCTACCTCAATAAGAGAGCAACTAGGAAAAAACAAAGTTTGAGAGCATAGCAAAGCTCTAAGAAGCTTCAACCACCCTGCAGCACCAACCCACTCGCAATCGAACTAGGAAGCCAACTTTAACTCCACCTCAAAAGGAGGGAGATCCCCTCTAATGGAGAGAATGTCATGACCAACAAGTCCACTACCACCAAAAAAATCCATCACCCTCAACCTCCACCTCCAAAGGAGAAACATCTACCTCAAAAGGATCTACAATTGAGGAAGCTAGAGACAATCACCTCCTTACTCCACCTCCATAAGAGCTAATTCCACCTCCATATGATCCAAGAAGAAAGTCAGCGCAGTAGCAGAACAAGCAGTGATAACACCTTTAAGCAACTCTTGGTAAGAGACCAACACCCACACACAACAAGCAACAAACAAAAAGGCACAAAGGCCCAAAACGAGCTCCAGCAAGCAGAAACCCAATAGGAAGCCAAAAAAAAATAGTCCCCATTGAATAAAGAGCATAGAAAAGAAAAAGGGGCACTGATGTAGGAGCATCTAGGGTGTAAGAGCAATCTTGCATCACCCAAAAAAAATGTTGTTTCTTTTCAATAAGGGCTAAATTTGGCCAAGTTACTATTTTAGTAAGTTTGTATTTATGCACGGTTGGACACGAAATCTTACATAGACCTCCATTATGGTAAATTGAAGCCAATGGTGAAGAAATCACTTCATTACCATTTGTCATTTGAGAGATTAAAATTTCAGTTTTCAAAAATCCTAGTAAAATCTTCGAAATCAATTTTGAGGCACTTAGAGGCTCTGGATGGGCCTGAAAACTTGCGGAAAACGAAAGTGGTCAACCTTTAGGCCCCACTTTTTGACAAAATATTTCTTGAGAGCTTTCCAAAAATGAGTTATAATAGAAAATACGACAGTCGGATCAAAATTCTAGGGTGATTACACCTTCCAAATAAAGGATGTGAAAAGGGGGCTACAAGAGGAGTCCAGAGTAGCGTAGATGGTGGCTCTGATTTGCAGGTTTGTAGATTTATGTAATCAAAAAGCCCATGTGATGGAAAATATAATGTTGTAATTTCATTTTCATTTAAGTGATAATAGAAAAAATTCTCTCTCCTTCTTGCATTTTGTTTGTGCCATTATATGTTGTTTTTGTGAGTTTTAGATTTTAAGGGGAGTACCCCTCATCAGGGACAAAAATCCCACAAGCCTCCTTAGAAAAGAGGACCCAACTGTACCCAATCGGAGAGAAGGCACCATCAACCTAGAGAACATGCCAAAGGACCGCAATGAACAAAGACCTAGGCTCACAAAAACCGGAAGCAAGCAGGGCCCAAGAAGGAAAGGGGAGCCCCCACAAGAAGGAAACTGAGAGAAGACCAAACCATAAAGCACCCCATCTACCCCAATACGCCGATCAAGGCCAAAGATAATCCAAAACTCCATAGAACCAACCAATATGAAGCACCACTAGTCCACAAGAGGGACACCTGAAGCAACCATCAGACACCCAGAACAGAAGCCACAAAGCAGGCTCCACCAAACCAGCAACAAAGAGGAGCAGAGGGAGACCAAGAAGAAATAAGAAAGAGGACATACCATAACAAAGAGCCCCCAAGCCGTCTCATTATGCCAAATGAGACCAAAAATAAACTTATCCTCCATCCAGTCCTCCGCAGAAAACCCAAAGCACCCACAAACCAACTACAAGGAAGGTAGACCGAGCCTGAACACAGACCGTAGAGAAGAAGGACTAGAAAAGCCAGCTACACCCACAGCAAGCACAAAAAACTAGAAGCCAAACAAGGGCATCGGTAGAGCAACACCCAGACGAGGGAAGACTTGCCTAATGCCACACACCAGCGCAGAGACACACAAAGAAAGGACTGCAAAGGAAAGAAATAGTGGCCCAGACTCATCCGCATCATCCTCGTCATTTGAATTGCCCTCTCGAGCAGGCGTTCACTTAGCAGAATTTGAAAAACCTCCACTCCTGCTCATCGCTCCTCCTCTAAAAACAAATTCACATTATGTTCAAAATTATTTTCTTATCATTTGTGACTTTAGGTTTGAGTAGTCTTTGGGCCATGTTTTTTTAAAGTGATTCAACCTAATATTTTCATTATTATTTTTGATATTCTTGTGGAGTTTCTTACTTTTATTACTTTATTAAATGAAGCTTACTTCAAACAAGTTATAATAATAATATTTTTTTTAGTTACTTTAAGGAGAATTTTTTTATTTTTATCACATCATTAATTAAAGAAAAAAAGGTATAAAGGCAATCCAAGAGAAATGTGTGTAGCAAAGAAAAATGAAACGTGGGTAGCCTTCATTTCAAATAGTATGCAATTAGTTTACTTGTACTACTTCCATTTAATGTAAGAAAATCTCTTGTTTACTTTTTCTAAAGGTCCATTCGTGTCTTTGTTTTGACAAGGTAAACAAAATAATAAAACAAATTAGGTAGGGAAGTGATTTGAAAAAGGTGCCTCAACAAAAGTATGAGACCCTTCCCTTTCTAATAGATTGCAATTAGCTTTTCATTTCGTATTTTTCTACTTATCTCAAAGAATATCTTATTTACTTTACCCCACCAAAAGTACGAGACCCTTCCCTTTCAAATAGATTGCAATTATCTTTTCATTTCCTCCTTTTTCTACCTTATCTACAAGAATCTATTATTTACTTTTCTTACTTTATTTTTACAATTATTTACATTTTCTACTTTATCAAATAAAAATTATTTGTATGATTTATTTAATCATATAATTAATTAAATAAAATGTAATTCAAAAAATTATTATTTTTTATACGAATCTTACCTCAACCACCCCCAACTAAAATAAACATTGGAAATATCTTTAATTTTCATACTTATCCTATCTAATATAAAGAAAATAAAGAAGCATTCATTTTCTATCATCGCCTAATAGACTTGTTATACAATGAGTTAGACCTAACATCCACCCAATACTCTAAATACACATATTTCACTGTACTTAAATATTCCTCAGCATTAGAAACATGCTTCACGTCTGCGTCTCTACCGTCTAACTGTAGGAAGCAAACAGTTAGGCGGTTCCATATCCATCCAATCGCTTGACATCAACCGTCCAACATTGAATCTGTCCGAAGATACAAGAGAAATTATTGCCGCCTTAATAATTACTGAAAGAGGTCTCATTTTGGAAAGCCTGCCTTGACTTGAGCTTATACCAGACAGTAAACTTCCTAGGATTTATAGCTGAACCATCCTTCCAGTATTTAGAAAGTCCCATTTGATCTATTTTAAAAATGATTCACACAGGTAACCTTTGATGACTCTGTTCATACTCTTTAATGATTTTGCAGAAATCTCAGTCCAAGTTACTATATTTATAGTTCACATAGGATTTAGGAAACAGAGCTTGAAGCAATGGACATACTATTTTCTACGATGTCTGCTATTCTGGTAGGAGCGGCGACACTTTTTCTTGTGACAACAATTCTACTAAAACACCTTGGAAATTATAGGAGCCATCTCTCTCCAGGCCCCAGAGCTATTCCTGTAATTGGTCACCTTCATCTTCTCACAGATAAAACCAGGCCACTTCACCAGATTCTAAATTCACTCTCATTGCTCTATGGGCCTATTATGCATCTGAAATTTGGTAGTTGCCCTGTTCTAGTGATAAGTTCTTCAGCTTTAGCCAAAGAATGTTTTACAGTAAATGATAAGTCTTTGGCTTCTCGCCCTCGGCTTGCACATTCCCAGCATCTGGGCTACAATTATTCTATGCTGGGTTGGGCTCTTTATGGCCCCTACTGGCGAAATGCTAGAAAAATCTGTGTGCTTGAGCTTCTGTCTTCCAAAAGAATCCAATGATCTACACCCAAGATAATGAAAGAGATTTGTAAGGCCATAAATTCTATGTTTCAACAGTCACAATTGCAGAGTATTGTGAACATGAGAAATGTTTTGTCCCGATTGACTTTTAAAATCCCGATGGCTATGATCATAGATGACAGGTATTTTGGAGAGGAATCAGGTATTTCTGTAGATTTGGTTGCCCATCTGATCAAAGAGACATCTATCCTAAAAGGAGTAATTTGTATTGGGGATTATATTCCCTGGTTGAAGTGGCTCGATCTGCAGGGGTACGAGAAGGCTATGAAGAAGGTACAGGGGAAATTAGACTTGTATATGCAGAGAATTGTGGACAAGCATAGGAAGGGATTAAACGAGGAGAGAGTGATGGAAGACTTTGTTGATGTGTTGATCTCCCAGGCAGAGGAGAATGGTGAAGCGATTCCTGATAAAGATGAATTTATCAAGGCAACTGCTATTGTAAGTTGTTTCGACTTTCTTAGTTTTTGTATTTTTGGTTCGTAAATTCTTGTTATAGACCATTGAACTCCTCTGTTTTTTTTTATGGTTTGAATGCAGAATAAATATCATGTTCATATGATTGGGGGCACAAAGAACGGATCAGCTTCAGCTTACTGCCAACGATAAATGAGATCCTTCCATGTTTCAGATCACAAAGATTTCCGAAAGAAAACATATTGGGAGAAACATTGCAGAGGCTAATGAAGGTTGTATTACCATGTTATTGCTTCCAGATATTATTATATGTACTAAAAATATCATGATATCAATGTATATTTTGTTGGGTTTCTATGTACCCTATTGAAACGTATTTAAATGTTAGAGGATTTAATTCTAGAAAATGCTAAGGTTATCTTAAAATATAAGAAATATACTTTATAAATTTCTGGCAACGTCTTATCAGCTTATGAGACAAGTTTTTGGAACCATTTTTCTTTTTTATCATATTCTTTATTTTATTTTAGATTTATGTTTTGTGTTTCTGGGGTAGATGTGAACAGTATATAACATTTATTTTATGATTGTATAAATTATTATTTTTAAATATAAAATTTATTTATTATTATTATTATTATATATTTAATAGATTGTTCATCGTGGTATTTAATTCACATATGAAAGTTAGTACTTTGTTTTTATGTAATTAGAAGTTGTATTGCTAGAGATACAAAGAGATATAATTATAGTAAGTTTAATTTGTGTCTGTAAGGTACATGTAAAAGCTAGTGATTGTTAGAATAAGACTTTGATATTAAATTTTGTGAAATAAAAATATATATTTATAATTGTCTGTATAATAAACCTCTCATCTCTCTAAAAAAGATATCTTCCTCAATGAATTTATTCCACCTTGAATGGGTTATGATTTATGTTAACTATGATCCAAAATGTTATTACATTATAATCACATGCACTAATAATTTTTAAAATCGATGGTCTTTTCACATTTAAAATAATACTAATTATATAAGATTTTCATGCAAATCCATACCAAGAAATATAGAAAAGGTGGCTTTCTACCCACATTACAACAAAGAAGAAGAGATGAAGGTTTCAATTTTGAATGTCCTTATGGTTCTTGTGTGAGATTTTTATTTTTTCTTATATAGATATAGATAGTGCTGAGAATTTAACTTGGTAAAAATTCCTTAGAACATACTCATATTTGTATATGAGGGTTTTCATTAAAAGAGTTTCATTTATTATATATTTGGAAAGAAAAAATGATAGATGTTTAGGTTAATTACGTAAATAGACACAAAACAATTTAAAGAAGGTGTCAAGTGAGTTTGATCAGGGTTAGATGGACTAGAATAGATTGGATCAATTAATAGGATATAGAAACCAAAATTATTCCACAAACAATAATTAACTACCTTATATATCTTATTACATAATCTATATAGGAAATGTTGATATATATCAACTTGTAGGAATCCATTTTAGCAATTTTATTGTTGTGTGTTTGCCGTAATGTATTCTTTAGTTGCATCATAATATAATATCATTGGCTTGGCTTCTAGGAATGTAGAGTTCTACCACATATGTATGATATTGAATTTAACTAAGGGGAATGAATATCATCTATACATAAGGACATTGTATTGATTGAAAAAGTATATCACTTACATTAGTTGTATTCTAAGGCTTGGAGTCTATGATCTACTTTTTTGTTTGCAATTTGCTTTCCTTTCTTCAATTTTCATACATGGCATAAATTCATGGTGGCTTAATTCATAGGCCACTTAAAGAGCTGACATGAGACACTGCCACAAATGTTAATCATGTTCTTTCTTTTGGTCTGATATCAACTATGGATTTTTGAAGAATTAAGCTTTGCAATTTGTGTAGTTTTAAAGGCCATGCCAATCGTAATGGTATTTATAATGAGTTATTCCTTTGAATTGGTGTGATTGGAATAGTGGAAGGATGTTGATCATCAAATGGAATGCGTGCGCAATTGTCAAATTGCACCAATACATAGATTGGTGGTTGAGGGGGTGTTGTTCTAGGTCGACATAATTTTTTTTGCACAAATCCCAAAGCTCCATTAACAAGTGCTACAACTATCCATAGGTTGGATGTTAACATAGCTTAAATTTCTTCTTAACAATAATTTGATATCGATTTCATCATCTCTATACCCTTTAGTTACACTAACACTTCAAATTTTTGTTGTCATTCTCCTTGCAATTAGATTTTCAAGGATTAAATATTTTTTTGGTTGTGGTTGTGAACATTTTCATTTGTGGAAAACAAATGAAAATTATTGTAAAATTATTCATTTGTTTGTTTATCTAACCTTCTATTAGATCTTGTTAATACTAAAGTCCAATCAGCTATTGTAGGGTTTGCATCTCTAATATTTGCTAGAAGTTGATAAAAAAAATTGTTGTTCATTGTTTGATGCATGTTGTCTAAATATCTAATCTAAAGTAATGAAAGTTTAAAATTCTTCCCATATGATTTTAGCTCATTTATTGTTTACATATGGTGGTTTTTCGTTAATAGGAGGTAATTGTACAAGATCTCCAACCATGACCATTGATATTCTTATAAGTAATGGATAAATGTTATATTTCAATTGATATATACTCTATATGTAAGGACGTGCCCAATATATATCAATAAAATTTGATAAAGTAAATCATATTTCATGATTCATATTTGTATGAGAGTCATACCTACAAAGGATTGATTTGCATTTTGAGGGAAGGCCTGGCTAAGTCGAGATTTTATGTTTTCAATCAATATTTCACTGACAAAACTCATTTCATCAATCACTATGTATCTGATATGTGATAATTCTTCTTGAAGACTTGTTAATTTGGTCCCTTCTAGCACCTTGAAGTCTTTGACTAGAATTTTTAATTTTGAATGAATAGTCGATGCACCTATAAATTGAATGTTGTAACTCTAGTTGGTGCAAGTAGAAGTAGGGAAGATCTATTTGATGCTGAAGCATTCTAAAGTGTTTTGTATATGACACCTATGACATACAACTTTTCTATTCATCTTTTACCTTGAATTATCATGAGAAGTGGAGATTCATTTTGATTTCTTTGGTAGTGTCAAATTATCATGTTAACTGACTTTTCTTGTTTTTTGTTAAGGTTCTCATAGTTAATTAATTGTTTTATACCATATTGCATGAAAAAAGTATTTATTTTCATGGTGATAATGAAACTGACCACTTCATTTGTTTACTGTTAACCTTGAAAATTATTGGACCAATTGGTCTGCTTCTTTAGATCTCTCCTTCCAAGCATATCCATTTTTGAAATTTGCATAGTTTCACCATGATGAAGGCTAGATAAAATTTCTCATTCATTTTCTATTCTATAATCTTTGGTCGTTTCACTATTATAACTTTGAGATTTGGTAATATCTTCAATTAGAGATAACAATTTTCCACAATCCATGTAGATTATCAATTAAATATTTTTGGCTTTGATTGTGTTTGTATTTTTTGCATCAAAATTTTGGATCACACTCTATGATCCATCATTAGGATAAAAGAGATCATTTGGAGCAAAACTGAATAGTTGTAGACCAAGAGTTGAATAAAAAAGAAGAGAGAAGGGGGGGTTAGAGGGGATGGAATAGGAACCAAGGGGAAGAGAGAAAAAAACCACAATTAATAACACACAAGAGAAAGAGATTAATATTAAACTAAATGAAAAAGCACAAATAATATAAGAAAGCAAGAAATATATAAATATATATATATTGATTTCTTTTATCTTTAATAATGTTAGTCTCTATTCTTTGTTTAACATTCCATTGAATCATTATAGTTGAATTTAACCGAGTTTAAAATTATTGCATCAATGTTATGACCAATATCTCTTTGAGTATCACAAATGGTTTATAGAGTAAAATTATTTCATGGAGACCGTTGGGGGAGTAACCATTGGCGAGAGGACTAGTTCGGTGGTGGGCTTAAGAAATTTGAATTTGAACTCAAGCTCGAGGTTTCATGACATTTGGAAGTTCGAGCAGGATATAGAGGTGGGGTTTTCATATTCTGTAGAAGGTAAGGTAGGAACGGGTGGTGAGGATGGTGCTTCTAGCAAGGACAGGTCATGCAGTGAGGATTTGGTCAAAGATGTGTGCTTGGAGGAGAATCATGCAAATGTTAATCACAAGGAGTTTTGTGATGGGCATCCCTTGTTGGATTCAATTCCTAAGGTTCATGGGGAGAATGAGTGGTTCCCATCTGTAGAATCTTCTGCAGCTAATTCATCTTCTCCCTGGATTGAGCATGCTCTAATGGTTGAGAACTGGCGGGAAAGGATTGATTCCCAGTTGGGTCAAAAATGGTCTGACCTTTTTTCCTTTAAAATTAAAGGAAAAGGCTCTGCTGCTGAGTCAGTGTCATCCTCTAACAAGGAAGGGGTGTTCTCCTTTTTTGTTGTGCATTCACTCATGGAAAAGAACATTGCTAAAATAGATTTTTCCTTGGTTGGAAAGGTTTTAGGTCCTCGACCTAACATTGAGGAGGTTTGCACCTGGGTGCGTAAGAAGTGGGATTTAAAGGGTCGGGTGGAAGTTGTAGCTATGGCTAGCTAAAGGCTTCTTCTCCTTTGCCTTCTCTTATGATGAGGACTTGTGCAATGTGTTTGCGAAAGGGCCTTGGTCTTTTGGGTGCCTCTCTATGGTTCTTCATCCTTGGGAGCCTGCGATGGATTTATCTAAATATCTTCAAATTCGGCTCTTGTGTGGGTGAAGTTGTCAAACCTGTCGTTGGAATATTGGGATGAGGAAGTTTTTTCGGTAGTTGCTAACTCTTTTGGAAGGATTGTCTCTATTGATGAGGCCACTCAGTCCAAGAAGTGGTTAGTGGCTACTAGATTTTATGTCATGATTGACCAGGAAGTTGTGCTACCTAAGTTTTTCTTTTTGAAATCTAAGGTAGGGGCTTGGAAGCAACAGATTGTCTTTGAAAATCTTCCTTTTGCTTGATTCAAATGTAAGAAAATGGGGCATTGGGAAAATGATTGTCAGATGACTTTTGTCCCTCTTAAGGCTATCAAGTAGAATAAGGTTTGGAAGATAAAGGATTCTTAAGAGAACCAAAGTGAACATGTCACAGAAAAAGGATTGGAGGGTGAGAGGAATATTAATTTTCCTCCTGTCCCTCCTAATAAGGTTGGCAAGGATCTAGTTGTTTCTAGGAAGGAGGTTGTTGATCTGGTTATTTCTAGGGAGGATGTTGGTAGTCATTACTCTACTCATGATGTGGATCATGTATAAGAGACAGTGTGCTCTCCAAAAATTCATGTGTTGGAGTTGGTTATGGTTTCGTCGTTGCCTCTTTCTAGAGTGGATGCCATAGTTGGTGTCGCTATTATGGTTGTGATTGATTTAGCTAGAAAAGAGGATGGTGGTTTCACCAAAGTTCAAGGTAGGAAGAATAAATCTTCTTCTTCCCCTCCCCCTTAGCCTCAAAAAGCCGTTACCATGAGAAGGCAGAAAGCGGATTGTGGGTCTGAGTCGAGGGGCCAGGGCAGACCTATCCTACAGAAGAGCAGGGAGAGAGAGTGCAAGTAGGATATCGTAAAGGGAGTCCAAAAGAATTTGTTTGAGATGTGCTCTAAGAGCACCCCCTCTTCCTACAAATAAAGATTAGGATAAGTGCACCAAGATGGTTCCCAAAAAGGGGACTTAAGTGGACAACTTTTTTCTAAAATTGGGAAATATTGACCTTGGACATGAAATTGAGGATTCTTACACTCAAAATTTTGAGATGGAACAAAAAGAAGGATTCAAGTGCTCTGAGTCTACTTTCTAAACTACTAATTTATTTTTAAAATGGCTGAGATTAAGGGGTTCAAACGAGGGATGTATACAAATTTGTGTTGTTTTTGTCAAAAAAACATAACATAGAAACTCTTGTATGAGCCTCGTACGATGACCTTTTTTAGTATTTTTAAAATCACTACAGTTAGAAGTTAGTTAATAGTATGTAGTTGATGCACAATTTTAATGATAATTTTTTAATGAATATTTTATTTTTTACTAATTTTCGAAGTGGACACTTCCTGAAAAATAGAATTTTGGTTGTCCTACCCCTACAAATTTTTGAAACTAATTGAAATTTTTTTTATTTTTTTTTTTAAATTTGTAGAATGGAGTCTAGTTTCTAAAAATGTAATTTATTTAAAAATTTGATGAACGGCTAATTTATAACCAAAAAAACACCAAACACTGTTTTTTGGCAAAAAAGAGATATACAAACAAAAGAAATTATGGATGAAATGCTTAACATTGTTAGAAAGCAAAAAAAATACATCGTTGGATAGCTAAGAGAGAACCCAACATTACCCATGTATTCGGTTATTTTGATATTGAAACACATGCAATCCTAACAGTGAGCATGAATCCGAATATGTAAAAAATTGTAGAATTTGCAAAAACACATCTTTGGTCGTTGAGAATGCCCTCCAAGCCTTTGGGTTGGTATTCCAAGGAAAATACCAATCCTAAGGCTTGGGGATTACCAAAGAAAGATATAACATGAGCACGTTATAACACGCTTGCATTATATATCAGTTTTGACATGTTTTGTGAATGCATTTTTTGTGTTTTGTGAATGCATTGACAAAACGCGAGCGCGTTATAATGCGCTCGCATTTTGGTCTAAATTGAGATTTTTTTCTTCTCTTTTTCTTATCTGTTTCCTCTTGTTATCTTTCAAGGAAACTATATACATGAAATAAAAAATTAAGTATAAGTTGACATTTATATATGGACATTTATTTTCTTATACTTTAAGTTATATTTCATGTATATAGGCAAGATGTTTGAGAGTGATTTCAGATCTCTAGGAGTTATAATGCAAATTCTAGTTTTTGGAAGATCTTAAAAATTTCAGACTTAGTCAAATTTTAGTAATTAGTATGTCAAATTTCAGTAATCAAGAGGTCAAATTTTAGTAGTCAGCAAGTTCTATCATCATTCTCTCTCACTCTCTCCTTCTCTCTACTCTCTATCTCTCCACTCCCTCTCTCTCTCCCTTCCTCCCTCTCTCCCCTCTCTCTCTTCTAGTTTTTGGAAGATCTCACAAATTTCAAACTTAGTCAAATTTCAATAATCAAGAGTTCAAATTTCAGTAATCAAAAAATTGTATTATTTCTCTCTCTATCTCACTCATTTCTATCTCTTACACTCTAAACCTCTCTCTCACTATCTCTATCCCTTTTTCTGACTCTCTCTCCCTTTATCTCAAGAACTCTCTCTATGTCTTTCTCTCCTTTGCCCTCTAATTATCTCTACCTCACTTCTCTCTCCCTCCCTCCTTCCCTCTCTACTTATCTCTATATCCCTCCCTCCATCTCTCTCTCTCTCTACCTACCTACCTCTCCCTCTGTCACACCCTACCACTCTCTATTTCTCTCTAGCTAACCTCTCTCTCACCTCCCTCTCTCTCCCTCCATACTTCTCTCTTCCTCTCTTCTTCCCTATCTACTCTCTATCTCCCAGTCACTCTCTACCTACCTCTACATCCATCAAACCTTGCCACTCTCTCTACACCTCTCTATCTCACCTTTATCTCCCTCCCTCTCTCATTCCCTCTCTAATTCTCTCTATCTTGCCTCTCTCTCTACCTCTCCTTCCATCTCTACTTATCTTTATCTCCTCTATCACTCTCTCTACCAACCTCTCCTTCCACCACTCTTTATTTCTCTCTGTCCTCCTACATCTCACCCCCTCTCCTCTCCATATCTTATCCCTCCTCTCTACCTAGTTCTCCATCCATCACAACCTACCACTCTCTCTCTATTACTCTCTATCTCACCTCCCACTCTCTCCATCCATACCTCTCCCTCTCCTTCCCTCTCTACTCTCTACCTCCCTAATCCCTCTATACCTACCTCTCTATCTGTTGCTCCATAAAACTCTCTCTACACCTCTCTATCTTTCTTCTCTCCCTCCCTCCCTCATTCCCTCACTACTTCTCTCTCTCTCCCTCTCTTTCCCTCTCTAATTATCTTTATCTCCCCTATCCCTCTCTCTCTCACTAGATGTCTCCCTCCCTACCTTTTCCCCTATCTACTCTCTATCTCTCCTCCCTCCCTCTACCTCTCTCTCTCTCACTCTCTCTCACTCATCCCTTACCCTCTTTCTCTCTCACTCCTCTTTATCTCACCATTCTCTCTTTCCCTCTTTGTAACTCTCTACTTCTCTATATGTCACTATTCTCTCTCTACATATCTTTATCTCATCTATCCCTCTTTACCTCTCCCTTCCTCCCCTCTCTCACCTACTCTCCCTCCTTCCCTTTATCTTTATCTCTCTCTACTTCTCTCTACCTGCATATCCCTCCATTACTCCCTGCCACACACTCTCTATTGCTCTCTATCTCACCTCTCTCACCTTCCTCTCTCCCCCTCCATAGCTATCCCTATCTTTCCCTCTCTACTCTCTATCTCCCTAATCCCCCTCTACCTACCTCTCCATCCATCACTCCCTACCACTCTCTTGACACCTCTCTATCTCGATTCTCTCCCTCCCTTATTCTCTCTCTACTTCTCTCTACCTCTTTGTCTTTCTCTAATTATCTTTATCTCCCCTAGCCCTCTCTCTCTCTCAGTGGATGTCTCTGTCCCTACATTTTCCCCTATCTACTCTATATATCTTCTCTCCCTCCCTATGCCTCTCTCTCTCACTCTCTCTCACTCCTCCCTCACCCTCTTTCTCTCTCACTCTCTCCTCTCTATCTCACCATTCTCTCTTTCCCTCACTATAACTCTCTCATTCTCTATATGTCACCATTTTCTCTACTTATCTTTATCTCACATATCCCTCTTTACCTCTCCCTTCCTCCCCTCTCTTGCCCACCCTCCCTCCTTCCCTCTATCTCCATCTCTCTCTACTTCTCTCTATCTCATCTATCCCTCTCTACCTACATATCCCTCTATCACTCCCTACCACACTCTCTTTATTGCTTTCTATCTCACCTCTCTCTCACCTCCCTCTCTCTCCCTCCATCTATCCTTCCTTATCTATTCTTTATCTCTCATGTCTCTCTACGTCTCCTTCCCTCTCTACTTATCTTTA
Organism: Sequoiadendron giganteum; assembly: GCA_007115665.2. Classification (NCBI taxonomy): domain Eukaryota; kingdom Viridiplantae; phylum Streptophyta; class Pinopsida; order Cupressales; family Cupressaceae; genus Sequoiadendron; species Sequoiadendron giganteum. Next base: position 621,708,310 of record CM021107.1, read on the forward strand.
TCTCCTCTTTCCCTCCCAACCTCTCTCTCTCTCCACCTCTTTCTCCCTCCCCCTATGAGGCTTGAGGGTGTAAGGTTTAGTGTTTAAGGTATAGGGTTGAGGTTATAGGGTTAATTGTATAGGGAATAGATTTTAGGGTTTAGAATATTAGGTATAAAGTTGAGGGTATAGGGTATGGGTATGAGGGTTTAGGGTTTAAGGTATAGGGTTGAGGGTATAAGGTTAAGTGTATAGGGTATATGGATTATGGTTTAGGATGTTGGGTATATAGTTGAGGGTATTGGGTTGAGGATATTAGGTTTAGGTTTGATAGTTTAGGTTTTAGGATCTATGTACAAGTTTGAGGGTGGAGGGTTGAGGTATAATTTTCACATTTAAGGGTATGAGGTTAAGTGTATAGGGTATAGGGATTAGGGTTTAGGGTGTAGGGTTAAGGGTATAAGGTATAGGGTTAAGGCTTGAGAGTGTACATTTTTTCGTTTAAGTATAGGGTTGAGGGTATAAGGTTGAGGGTGTAAGGTAAAGAGATGAGGC